>CALNVZ010000641.1:5045709-5081551 GCA_940671915.1 Paracentrotus lividus | reverse complement strand
AAGTATTGGTAAGACGTATTTGACATCCAAGTACTAGAGTATAAATCATGACTCATTATTTTGTCATATTTTATAATATATGCATACATGTAAGTACAAACTACTTTTTTCCAAGTATTTTCAGATCCAATTAAAGCATACACATGTTATGCAGGAATTTCTAATTATCTTGCCAAATTTTTCTTTGTATCTTGCAATCAAGGACATTATAGTACAGTATGCAATATCTCAAGTCATTGTTTTTTGTAAAATCGTTTTGAAAGAAACAAAAATAATGTTCTGATTTCAATTTCAATTCACATTTATTTCATTACTTCAAACCTCAACACATTTCAACAAAATTGAAAATTCTAAAAGGAATTGATTAGTACATGTATGTCTATTATTGTCTACAATTAAGACTTATTTCATAAGTTTTTTTCACAAAAAAAAAAATCTATTTTTTAATAATTATCAAGGAGTTTTATCCTCTTTCTCTGCATTTCATTTACCGGTACTTGTTACCTTTAGAATTGAACTAAAATTAAGTGTACAAATGTAGCATTCCTATACAATACACTGATTGCTATTTGTCCTGTAGCATGCTAAGCTTGAATGAATCTATCTGTATTTAATCACGCCTTGAGCAAGTTTGTCCGCACACGTCACAGATCAATATTCACAGCACTCCAATTCAGAATTTAGCACAAAAATAAAATGAGGTGTTGCAAACATTATTCTCTTTCTCTCTCTCTTCTCTCCCTCTCTTCATTTCTCCCTCCGTAATCTTTGTACATGTATAAATTACCTAAGTTACCTATGTCAAAAGTACAGAAATGTACATTATTTATTGACACTAAATTTACTGTTCAACAAAACTTTACATCAATTTAGTACATTTAAGAGGGGAGGTAGGAAGAAAAATTATAAAAAGAAAAGCAATTTCATTACTATTACAGAACATTTTTTTTTTTAACTGTACTTGTTTGTTGGATTAACTTTGCCCCCCCCCCTTCTGGCAAATTAGAAATAAATTGAGCACCTCAATTCATGAGCATTTTATAAATATCTATAAATTTACACTCATATCTAAAGACTGCCCAAGTGCCACTGCCCCCCCCCTCCAAAAAAATGAATGTTTTCTACAAGAAATATAGCGCAATATAAATGCTGTGGAAATCATCATCAAAAAAGAAATGATAAATGAAATAACAGACTAAAAACTAAAAATGGTTGGCCAATTAGCCAATGTTGTCAAAGTTAGCCAGTACACTTACATTTTGTAAATAAACAGTATGCCTACACACTGAATTGAAATAAAAAATAATTCTTTGGGCCACTTAATTTCATGTGTTATGACCTGGCTAACCACTTGGAAAAGTGAAGAGCAAGCCCTGAATAATTGAAATCTATCAGCTCATTTTAACGGTACAGTGTTTATTGATAAAATTTAGAAAATAATAATCTAATTCTAAACTACAGTACAAACATGAAAGCAATTCTGCTGTCCCATGAAATAGGAAGCAACTCTAATATTGACAATTTTGAGTTTTTGATGTTTTCATATTCATTTAGTCCTAAATTCCTTCTGGCAAGTTTTCAACAGTTTATCAAGCTTAATTTAAGATAAGACATTTGATATTCCATTGCCATTAATGACAAGTACTTTGCTCTTTCACAGAAAAATATCATTTTTCAAGTTGCTTCCTGTTGTCATTGGACAGCAGTATTAATTTACAAACATATATGCAAATCAAATCTCAGCGTTAGTTTAAACGTACCTCTGATGCAGTGGGGACGAGAAATCACTGGCGAAGCTGGAATCCACCTTTATCGTAAGAAGAATCGTCACTCGCGGTCCCGGAGTGCTCAGGTCACTGTCTCCATTTGCCCCACCCCAAACCATCATCTACTTGATCGTTCTGAGGCTTCTTCTTCTTCTTCTTCTTCACTTTTTTGTCCGGAAGGTCTTCTGTTTCTGAAATTTGCCAGCTACAAAGCAAGGAAATAAATAGAGAATTGTTACGTGTAAATGAAGTATACTGATCTGAAAGCTACAGTTTCATCCTAAAAAGAATTTTTTGTCTGGTTATAGACGGCATAACAAAGTCCCACATGTGCAATTATTGATGGTCAACCTTGTTCAGATTCTTGACTCGTTGGATTACAGTAGAAACTTGCATTATTATGAAAAAAATTCAATTTCGTGATGTGGCACTTGGCATTACAAATAATTTTGTCTAGACAGCAAACCTCTAGATGAGAGAATGAAGAAAACTGAGCTAGAACTGGAAACCATACTGCTGAGCGTACAGCATTTTTTCCAGAATCTCTCGTAAAGTAAAGGTAAAAATATGTTCATCACACGGATCTCATTTTTCAAATGATATGTTGCTTAGAAATCACAGTAATCTTATAGATTCATTAAATTTCAAAATAAATTAAAACTTTGACAGATTACTAAATATTTTTAGCTTTCTAGATTCTATCCAAAGTTTTAAAAATCTGGCTTTAAAAAAAAATAGCCTGCAAGAATCTTCATGAGGGTGGCAGGTGTAACCAAAAGAAAATAATCTTCGGAACATCTGTCAATGACACTCATACATGAGATTAAGGAGGAAAGCTGAATGAAGTCAATACTCCAATGGCAATGCACATAAATTTTATTATTACAATAAACATACAACGCAACAGCAACAGTCAACATCATCAACAACAATTCCAGTCTTCCGAAACTTAGTTTCTAGAATTTAATGATTCCTAAATTGTCCTTTCATTATTAATTTTATTTGCTTAACGTTAGGTCTGTTCATTTCTATACTGAATAGGCAGTAGCATCATTCAAAATTGAATTCAGCAAGGCTTTTGTTTTCATGTCCAATTCTTTTTCAATGAGTTGTGATTTGAAAGGGAAAAAAAATGAGTGTTTCGACTGATGATAGGTACCCCCACAAACGCTAGCTGGCGCTCTCGCACACACATGCAAATCGCGTACACAAAAATCGGTAACTCGAGAACAAAAGACACTTCCGATATCGCCTGGGAAATGCAAATGCACGCCAAGGTTTTGGTGATTTTTAAGATTTTGTAATTTATTCAGAATTATTGATAATGTATAGTCATGTTTACGAGTGTAACGAACGGAAAA
The DNA here is from genome assembly GCA_940671915.1 of Paracentrotus lividus. Classification (NCBI taxonomy): domain Eukaryota; kingdom Metazoa; phylum Echinodermata; class Echinoidea; order Camarodonta; family Echinidae; genus Paracentrotus; species Paracentrotus lividus. The sequence continues at coordinate 5,078,424 of CALNVZ010000641.1, read as the reverse complement.
AGTCATTATCAACCTTCTAAACCAGAAATTTTCCCCTGAAAATGTTACAAGTTCTAGTACTCATTTTGAGGCATTGTTATCGAACTTACCTTGTTTTGTCCCCTATAATTTTGAGTGGTGAAAAGTGTCTTTACATCAGAGTCTTTTGGATTTTATGGCTGTTTTAGTTATGTGTCTATCCGTATGTCCTTGATATATCGTCACACAATGAACAAACAATTTGATTTTAGAGGTATATAAATATTTTGTCAAAGTAACAGTCAAACGGTCTCCTTTGATTTTTCGGTAATTTCTTTCGTTTTCCGCGCGTTGCGGGGGCATGTCCCGTGCCTGCATGCTGTACAGAAGCCCGATCGTAACAGAGCTCACTATGTTTTTTTTTTTATATATGTTGCGTGCGCACATGATGATCGTTTGACTATCGATAGCTCATGCAGAGACAGCTTTCTCATTGAAATTTTCAACAACGGCAAGTGAGCTGTTTTAGCTGGTTTTTTGCGCTTTCCGAGATTTAAAAGTGAGTTTTAATTCATGTACATGCTAAATGAAACATTGAACTATTTTTTAATGTATGATTTGTGACTGTCAGAGCATTTTTGCTTTATTCTGGGAGTACCTAAGTTACTGATGACGATTTTGCCATGCATTTCTCATTTTTGATTGCTGACACACATTTTTAATTTTGTAAATCATTTTCATCATAGATTTAGATGGGGAGTTATCCAAGTCTCAATTATTTTTATAACTGAATGTTAAACGTCTTGTTTGACAGACAAAATAAGTTCGAATATCGGACTCCACTCCACTGCACTGCGAGTTGTAATCCGGGCCGAGGCGAGTGACCGGTGAGTCACCCGCCGACACTCCCCGCTAAAACATTCGCACAACCCGCTCAAACAAGGATCGAAGCGATTCATTTCGATGCTCATTTCAAGAGTAACAAAAACATTAAAAGTAATTTCTTACCTCTCCCTGCCAGCTAGTAACTTTTTCTTTCTATCGTCGTCATCCATTTTACACCAACATCGCTCAAAAGATTAGTAATTGTCATAACATTTCCTGGCGTCCGTCTGCTACACTGACATTTCTACGTGGAAGTTATAACATGGCCGAACAAAACGATAATGAGATATCGCGGCGATTCGACCGATGAACTTTGCGCTCCAGCCAAAAGTTTGTAATGTATTTGACAAAAGATGGCAGCACTGCATGAAATTTACTAAAATTAACTACTAGTAGTTCAATACCATTGCGTGGTAGAGGTAGAGGGGAGAGCCAAGTCCCATTTTTCGGGTATTTTTTTTAACTGAAAAGATATCCAAAGAGTAAACACGGTGGCAGGGGGAAAGGGGCAGAGTAGGCACAGTGCTCCTCACTTTTCCAGGCATCCTATAAGCGCCCCATTTCTTTCTTAAAAGGGTAGAATTAAACTGTTAGAGTCACATGGACAATAATTCTATATTAAAAAAGTGCATACTTGATTTTTATTCTTTTCAAACTCAAAATTCTACGCTCGGTAGTTGTGACAAAAAGGTACCAACAATATATGCATGGACCATAGCATGCCGGAGGCAAAATGTTGTGATGGGGAATTGTCGAAAGCATTTGGCCTAATGAGGGGGCTAGGGCAAAATCCATAATTTTATTTTTATTTTTATTTCTTTCTTTTTTTCTTTTTTTTTTATGCCTTCCGAGCGCCTACTCTATTTTAATAAATCATTTGAATAAATATTAACAGATAAAGTTTTTCGAATCGGTATCTCCTCATGAGAACCAGAGTTATTTCACAAGATTTACTTCAAGTCCGCTCCTTGCTATCATCAACCTCGCACTTTGTAACAAGACAAAGAACTCTATGAAAAGGTTGATTACGGCTCCTTGCACTGGATTAGTTGTCGGCAATTAGAGTTGGTATACTTGTTGTTGGTGGGGCCTGTTGACGGGGTGGAGATGGGGCTTGCAACCACCAACTTTTCATAGCAAACATTGATGGTCTTTGTTCTTTTTTTTCTTTTTTTCTGCGCCCTAGCTATACCTAATTTATTTAACCAAATTGTGTAAGATTGTCTTCAATTGGTAACTAAATCGATCATCTATAATCCCAAAAAAATCACAATTAGCAATAACGATTTTTATATTCTGGCTAATTCTTTTTCTTTTTTTTTTTCTTTTTTTTTGGGGGGGCTGGCGCTTCGTGTTCGCGTTACTTTTTTTCATTTCTAAAGATTTTTGTTTTCTAAGGCATTAAGATTCTAAAGGCATGAATTCAGGTATTACTACGGTAGATTTTCTACACAGCCTACTATATTATTTGCTTATTTTGCCTGAAAAGTTCCCCCTCTTTGCCCCCTCCCCACTTTCAAATTCGTTCACCGCATCTGTTTAATAACATATTAACTACCTCAAATCTTTTGTCTTTCTTACTATCTTCAGCTTCACCTCTTGCACATTCCCTTTTCTTACTCTCCTCTCTGTTTTACTATACAGTGTGTTCTAAAAAAGGTAATTCGAAGTTCAAGTCAGGTCCATTTCAAAAGTATTAATGGTTTTCTTTTTGTGATTTGTTAACCAAAACACTAAGTAACTCATCAGCTTTAATTTGAGACATTGCTTACTGTCCAAACTGTAATGGGTCACAGAGTTAGGGCCTTTGAAGGTGATAGGTACAAAACCCATTTTTTCCAAGTTGTTCGTTTTTAGGGTATGAACCAAACTTTTATAAATATTGGGTTTCATAGTTTGGGGGGTTTTGGTTAGACAAAGTTTCAATGAAATGCAAATTCATTTGTCAAAGGACTATCTCAATGGCAATGAGAGTGGGTTGCAATTATGAGTCTCTTGAGTCGCGGTGACGTCTCCTGAGACTTCAGGGCGTCGAGGGAAATGGAACAAAAGTCAAACATTCAATTTTTATAGACTCTCTTTAAAGAGCCAGCAAGTAAAATTATTAGCCCGTTCGATTCTTTTAATCGTTCGACAACATCTCTTGCTACGTCGTGGATACTTAAGGGACGTGGTGGCAACCGTCACAAAGATGTACAGAGACTTGCTCACGTATTAAAGGTTACTAAAAGATTGGGACATGTTTGACATTTGTTGATTTTTCTTGCGACTTCTTGCAGAATCAAGAACCCATGTCATTGCTAGTGAGATAGGTCCTTTGACAATGAGATTGAATTTCATTGAAACTTTGTTGTGACAAAACCAAAAACTATGAAACAAAATTTATAAAAAGTTAGTTTCATTACCCTAAACGAAAAAACTTGGAAAAAAAATGGGTTTTGTACTATTACCTTCAAAGGACCTAACTCTGTGACCCATTACAGTTTGGACGTAAGCATACTCAATTAAAGCTGATGAGTTACCAAGTATTTTAATAAACAAATCACAAAATAAACATATACTTGTGAAATGACTGACCTTTGAACTTCGATTACCTTTTTGTTTAGGACACACTGTATATTAGTCCTATGTTTTTTTTTCTACGGTGTAGCCCTTTTCATGTTCCATCCGTCAAACACTATCCCCCTTCTTGTTTCCCCTCTAAATAAGATACAACCAAATATGCCCTTTCTTTTCTTTCTCTCTCTCCTCTCTCTCAACTGTTTCTTTATCTTCTGTTGTCTCCTTTTTAATTTTCGTTGTTTCCTCTTTAATAAAACATATCTGCAAATCAAACAATTTTTCTTTGCATCCCCACCACCTTTCTTCTCTCTCTCTCTCTCTCTCTCTCTTTATTATCTTCTCTGACGCTCTCTTACTTTACTTCTTTCTTTTTGACATTTTGATAGTTTGCTGGAGCAAGAAAATAATCTGAGACTGAACTCTTTTCTCGCCCATTATCTCTGTCCCTCTTGTAATTGCTTGGGACACTATTCTCCTCTCTCTTTCGGTATCTCCCTTGCATTATCATTGTTAGCCATTCCTATTCTTCTATCTAAATTAATTTTAATTATCATAGTTTGACAAACAATTGCTGTCACAAATATAGTGAATGCAGTCTGACTTGTCTGTCAGAGATCATTTGAATAATTAACTAGAAGTAAAGAAACCTGTTACATTTATCAAAATAAATAAAAAAACGACAAACAAAAAAAACAAACAGGAACTAAATAATCTTTCATACAAATTATTCCACTTTCTCACTAAACATCCTTTGTGACACTTTAGATCAGCATGATATACGCATTCACTCTATAATTAAACCAGACACCCTTATATTAAAGACAATATTATGCAATGTACATGTAAAATTTTATAAACAGAGCTTGGACAAAGCAATCCGCGCCAAATTTATATAAAAAAGACTATTGTGAAAAACAATCAGTGATTTGAAAATGTACAAAATATTATACTATTATCATAAGAAAAACAATTACTTCACAAATTACATTAAAGGTGACCTTTTGAATTATCTAACTAAATAATATAGATTATTTGATGTCTGATTCTGACAATTTCAACAAATAATGGCAAACACTTTGTATCTGCATTTTACATCTCTATGATAAACGGATGTAATATACATGTACCTCCAAATAGGTAATGAAAAGAGGAATAAAAGTTAGAAAGAAAAATAATACTTGATGAGAAAATATGTAATAAGAAGATCCAACAAAAGGTCCATTTTTCCTTTTTATCCTTATTTTCTTTCTTTCATACAATGATAAATTAAATAATTAATGTCATAAGTGTCCTTGCCTTATATTTCTGAAATTACCTTAATTCAAATATTGGACACTTTCTTCTGTGTCCTCAAGCTAAAAAAACTTTGTAAGCTAAGCTATAAGCGTTAAGGTCCATTCTGTACTGAATAAGATACTCAGTACTTTAACATATAAAATCATTTCTACAGATAACATTAAATTTACATTATCACAAAAAATAGGAATACACACTAATTAGGCTAACTTACATGAAAATCACAGAGCTACATATTCGATATAAAAATCACATTGTATTTTTTTTTTTGTAATCACAATTTACATAATGTATATGAGAATATTTACATTAAAAAGGCTTTTAAAAATGTCAGACTCATATTATTGGTTTATACCAATGCATCAACAAACAGAATATCACACACACGAATTGATTTTCCAAAACAATATTTGCGTTATAACAAACAAATTGTGGATGAGTGCTTTTATCCAAAATATTCAGCCACTATTATAAGAATTCTTCCCTTTCTATCTTCAAAGGGAGAACTGATTAATTCTCTTATATGCTTTCAATGCATGTTCTTTCTTATTCCAGTGCACTCAACAAGAATAAATCTGACAAAAAGAACCAAAACCAAATTCACCCTCGACAAGCGATTTCAAAGGAGATAGACAGAGGAAAACACTTTACAAAATTTTGAAAGTGAATTGGAAAATAATCCCTCATTGCATTTGGTGGAAAAATTGAGTACAAATCGAACATAGGTTGCCTGAAGTAATAAGGAGATATGAAGAAAAAAAATTCCCAAAAATTGGCGAGAATGAATATGCTAAAGTTAAATATACGCTTAGGGAACTTCTCTTTGTTTCTAGCATGTACAACTTAAGCAACCAATGCTTCATACATCTTAGGAAAAAGTTTAAAATGATAATTTGTACTACAGAACGTATTTCCAATATCAAGGAACAATGCTTTGAAAAGAAAATCATGAATGTGGAATGGAGATAATCTGAATTACTCCAATACAGTAAGTAACGAACAACATATCAAATATCAAGGCACTTATCAATTAATTCAAAGCTAATCAATTTCTTCTGATTAGTCACAGAAAGACATAGGAATCATAAATAGTTAATACTAGGTCTTGATAAAACATACTAAGAAAGGCCCAATTTTGTGTTTTTTTTAGAAAGAAACTTCAAGAAATGAACAGTCACTTTTTTCATCACAATTAAACAACTTTCAATTTATGCAAATGTTTTAGTTACCGGAGAATGTGATATGCTGTAACTTACTTTTTTTTCCAGTTCAGCTAAATGTCTGGAAGAGGGCATGTGAAGGAGGTTTGATGGGCGGGGGCGGGGGCGAGAGTGGTGGGACTCAAATGCAAAGTGGGGTTAAGATAAATAGGGGTATGTTGAAATTCTACATGGCTGCAGGCATATACATTGTAGATAAGGGGGTCACTTAACATTACACTGTTATAAAAAAAATACATCTTCATTCAAAATAATTCACTTTGCGTTGCCCAATCCCTTAAACTATATATTCTGCCTGAAAAGTTCACCCTCCAGAAAAAGAAGTCTTCGTTTTTTTCGGACAATCTCTATTCACGCATACCTATACGAAGCTTATTAGTATATTTATGTACTCTGTCATGCTTTTTTTGCCTGTACAAGTACAGCCATCTGTTTTTATGATGGCAAAGATACAACTGTATTTCATTCTTTTTTATTACACATACACACTGTATTTCATTCTAAACGATGCATGTTCCTAGTGTCTGATTTCCAAACATAGACGTGTCTCTGGGTGTTCAGATATCGAGATCATTATAACAAGGTAATTTACTTGGGTCATTAGCACGTCACTCCATACACGCGTAATGGAGGAGATTGTCAAGTATATGTCTAAACTATTATTTCTAGATTTATGGTGCTCATCGAACCGATCGGTTCACCTAAATGAAGTGCAAAATGTTTTTGAGAAAATTGAGTTTTAAACTTTGCCATATGCTTGCGACTGTTTTGTCCGAAAGCTTTTCAAAAATTTCATTGGAGAAAATACATACGTACAGGGAGCAAGTTTTGAGATTTCAATGTGTCTTTTGCACTGAAAAATCGTTCTATATATCCGCAACGTAAAAAAAAATTACATTATAAAATTTCTGCCACAGTAATACATTGTACAAGCAGCGCTCACTCTATTTTTCTGCCAATAACTCAAAAATATGAGGTATTAGTGTATTATACACCCCCAAGCGGACATTACGATGGTTCGGAGAATGCAACAACTTCTTCTTTAATATGTGATTTCACAACTCTCAGAATGGTCCAAATGAGCTCACAGACCGACTGAAGCATTAAGGTATTCCTTTTCATACAGTGCCCACTACAATTACCTGGGTTGCGTGTGCATAAGAATGCCTTGGCTAAGGGATGTTGGTTGCTATGACTAGGATTTGAACCTTGAAACTGTTCCCTTAGGTCAGCAAGTGAGTCCACTAGACAATTCATTCCAAACAAACCCATCAAAAGTCAGGATTCAACTTTTACATGAGAACAAAACAAAAACTCCACTGTAGTGTTCCAATGACCACAGGGTTTCCATGATTGAACATTAAAGATGAAATACCTTTTGGATTTACTCCAAAATCATACATAATAAGGTTGATTTCATATTAGGCTATCTACAAAACATATCTCACATAATTAATAAATATCACTACACATTAAACATTATTATAGATAGCTTTTTGAAGGCCTTTCATAACTCTGTATCTTTTTTTTAATGATTCCATTTTTTCCTTAATTCTGAATCTACAGTTGGTGTCATATCAATTAGAAATAATGTTATCTGCCAGTCATAATACATGAATTATTAAGATTGGCTATGTTTAGCCTGCCCACAAATACATCATATTAGATGATGAAAGCATATGGAATTTAAATCAAAACAAACTCACGTTAAATTACGAGTTAGTAAAATAGTGGCATATTATGTTCTCTTTATGCTTATATTTTTCTCTGTTGTCATATAGACCTTTTCAAAAACAGCTCAAAATATTTTCTTTGGCATTATATTGCTTTCTATATAGCATGACCATAATCACTGTACCATTTTGTATATTTTACACTCATGAATTAGCTACATGGATTTCAAGTAGTCAATCTACATTACAATTATTTGTCTCAATTTTATGTATCTCTCAGCCACGAATCAACCTATGCACTATCTTGACAGATTGTGCAGAACCCATTTGTCCTTGGGACAATAGCAGCTCTTGTTATGTTGGCATGGGCGATACATATTTTTTTATAGCTGAGGCCGGATCCGCTACTGTCAGGGCTGCTTGAAATCTTATGTCGCAAATATTCTTTAACACTTTGGTTTATAACACTCTAAACTTTACACATTAGCCTCTGAGCTGCTAAGGGTTTAACTGGTACAGCCTTGAGAAAGCACTTAACCCAGTCATCAGCCACGCAGACTTATGGCAACATGTGTTAAAGATAATTGTGTCTTGGGCTTTCCATTGGTATTTTGACACCATAGTGTTAATTACCAGCACGACATATTGTCACCTCGAGTTTATCACACACTAGCTGCCAGACCTTATGGTATTGCTCTGTATATTTAACTATCGCCGTTGTTGAAAAAAGTTTATTAACTTTCCCTGGCCAGAAGGTCCTCGAGGACAGGAAAAAATGTTATGTGGGAACGCTAATTTGCTGTGGTCCAGAAATTTACTGGGCGTCAGCAAATTATGAATCCATCCTCAGGAAAAGACCCCAGACTCGTTTTATGATGGTAACCACCGAAGCACTTTAACCCAGTTTAGCACCCGGCAGACAGATCGATTTCAAGGCAAATGAGGGTTTAATACAAACAATGTTTGCCACTGAGAAGGCTTAATTTCAGCAAACACAGAATTATCATTGACCTTGACCTCTAGCTATCTATTTCTTACAATAGGAAGAAGAAATAATCTCCTTTTAAATCATATAGTACACAAAACATGGACAAAAGACCACAGTAATAAGTATAGTCTAAATGGAAGAGTGTTTTATTGGCTGCGTTGGTCAAGGGGAGGTCATACATCAGCGGTGGGCCGTCTTTCTCGGCAGCAGGCACCGCCTCGTATTCTTTTTCTGTTTTCTTCGCCAGGCTTCTTCGCTCGAAAAAGCCACACTAAAAAGTTTCAAAAGAGATTTAAATATATTATATAATAATCCATTATAATCAAACGCTCGGCACTAACATGTGCCCGGGCGCCCGAGGCAACTAGGATTGGGCTTCGGGGCACCAAATCCAGAAAAAATGAACAAAGTAGTTGCCCCGACTGGGCGCGCCCACATTTTGGGGATCTTTTGTTGTATAAAGAAAAATTCAAAATTGTATATTCACTTGTAATTCTGTAATCATATTCCACCGAAGCGCACCCCGTTGTAAAAAAAAACCATGGTTTGATGTTAGGTAAAACCATGGTTTTGCATTGGATCCATCGACAGATCAAATTTCAATGGTTTTAACCATAGTGCAATTATGCTTTATTATGGCTTGAAATCATGGTGCCACTAGTGTTTAACCATGGACACGTGGTTTAAAACCATGTTACCACGGCTAAACTATAGCGATTAGCATGAGGTAAACCATAGGTAACCATGGTTAAAAGGTGTAAAATTGGAACGCACTTACCATGACCATACTATGCATAACCATGTCACAACTGTGTTTTTATCGTACTAAAACCACGCGAAGAAAAGGTGAAACCATGAATTAAATTAAGTATTAAAACCATGGTAAAGGAAAGGGAAACCATGGTTAGGGAAAAAGGTTGAAACCATTGTTTTAGTACTGTCTAAAACACGGTTAACCATGACGTCCCACAGTTAAACGATGGTTTTATTGTAGATAAACATGGATTGTACCACGGTTAAAACTATAGTTTTAGCATGGGTAAACACACAGTCAACCCATGGTTAAAAAGGTGTTAATTTGGAACGCCACTTACCAGACATTACTTATGGGCAAACCATGGTCCACAAACTTGTGTTTATACCGTAACTAAAACACACGGGAAGAAAAGGTGAAACCATGTTAAAATAGTATAAAACCATGTAAAGGAAAGGGAAACCATGAGTTTTAGGAAGAGGATGAAACCATTGTTTTAAGTAACTGTCTAAACACGGTTCTTAACCATGACGTCCCACAGTTAAACGATGGTTATAATTTAGACTGTCTAAACACGGTTTAACCATGACGTCCCACAGTTAAACGATGGTTTTTATTGTGATAAAACCATGATGTACCCACGGTTAAACTATTTAGGTTTAGCATGGGTAAACCACTGGTTAAACCATGGTTAAAAAGGTGTTAAATTGGAACGCACTTTACCATGACATTACTATGCATAACCATGGTCACAACTGTGCTTTTTACCGTACTAAAACACACGCGAAAGAAAAGAGTGAAACCATGTATTTTTTCCAGAATCTCTCGTAAAGGTAAAGGTAAAAATATGTTCATCACACGGATCTCATTTTTCAAATGATATGTGCTTAGAAATCACAGTAATCTTATAGATCTATTAAATTTCAAAAATAAATTAAAACTTTGACAGATTACTAAATATTTTTAGCTTTCTAGATTCTATCCAAAGTTTTTAAAAATCTGGCTTTAAAAAAAAATAGCCTGCAAGAATCTTCATGAGGGTGGCAGATGTAACCAAAAGAAAATAATCTTCGGAACATCTGTCAATGACACTCATACATGAGATTAAGGAGGAAAAGCTGAAGTCAATACTCCAATGGCAATGCACATAAATTTTATTATTACAATAAACATAACAACGCAACAGCAACAGTCAACATCATCAACAACAATTCCAGTCTTCCGAAACTTAGTTTTCTAGAATTTAATGATTCCTAAATTGTCCTTTTCATTATTAATTTTATTTGCTTAACGTTAGGTCTGTTCATTTCTATACTGAATAGGCAGTAGCATCATTCAAAAATTGAATTCAGCAAGGCTTTTGTTTTCCATGTCCAATTCTTTTCAATGAGTTGTGATTTGAAAGGGAAAAAAATGAGTGTTTCGACTGATGATAGGTACCCCCACAAACGCTAGCTGGCGCTCTCGCACACACATGCAAATCGGTACACAAAAATCGGTAACTCGAGAACAAAAGACACTTCCGATATCGCCTGGGAAATGCAAATGCAGCGCCAAGGTTTTGGTGATTTTTTAAAGATTTTGTAATTACTTCAGAATTATTGATAATGTATAGTCATGTTTACGAGTGTAACGAACGGAAAAAGTCATTATCAACCTTCTAAACCAGAAATTTTCCCTGAAAATGTTACAAGTTATGTACTCATTTTGAGGCATGTTATCGAACTTACCTTGTTTTGTCCCCTATATTTTGAGTGGTGAAAAGTGTCTTACATCAGAGTCTTTGGCATTTTATGGCTGTTTAGTTATGTGTCTATCCGTATGTCCTTGATATATCGTCACACAATGAACAAACAATTTGATTTTAGAGGTATAGAAATATTTTGTCAAAGTAACAGTCAAACGGTCTCTCCTTTGATTTTTCCGGTAATTTCTTTCGTTTTCCGCGCGTGCGGGGGCATGTCCCGTGCCTGCATGCTGTACAGAAGCCCGATCGTAACAGAGCTCACTATGTTTTTTTTTTTATATATGTTGCGTGCGCAATGATGATCGTTTGACTATCGAATAGCTCATGCAGAGACAAGCTTTCTCATTGAATTATTTTCAACAGGCAAGTGACTGTTTTAGCTGGTTTTTTGCGCTTTCCGAGATTTAAAAGTGAGTTTTAATTCATGTACATGCTAAATGAAACATTTGAACTATTTTTTAATGTATGATTTGTGACTGTCAGAGCATTTTTGCTTTTTATCTGGGCAGTACCTAAGTTACTGATGACGATTTTGCCATGCATTTCTCATTTTTGATTGCTGACACACATTTTTAATTTTGTAAATCATTTTCATCATAGATTTAGATGGGGAGTTATCCAAGTCTCAATTAATTTTTATAACTGAATGTTAAAACGTCTTGTTTGACAGACAAAATAAGTTCGAATATCGGACTCCACTCCACTGCACTGCGAGTTGTAATCCGGGCCGAGGCGAGTGACCGGTGAGTCACCCGCCGACACTCCCCCGCTAAAACATTCGCACAACCCGCTCAAACAAGGATCGAAGCGATTCATTTCGATGCTCATTTCAAGAGTAACAAAACATTAAAAGTAATTTCTTACCCTCTCCCTGCCAGCTAGTAACTTTTTCTTTCTATCGTCGTCATCCATTTTACACCAACATCGCTCAAAAGATTAGTAATTGTCATAACATTTCCTGGCGTCCGGTCTGCTACACTGACATTTCTACGTGGAAGTTATAACATGGCCGACAATAACGATAATGAGATATCGCGGCGATCGACCGATGAACTTTGCGCTCCAGCCAAAAGTTTGTAATGTATTTGACAAAAGATGGCAGCACTGCATGAAATTTACTAAAATTAACTACTAGTAGTTCAATACTCATTGCGTGGTAGAGGTAGAGGGGGCGAGGCCAAGTCCCATTTTTCGGGTATTTTTTTTTAACTGAAAAGATATCCAAAGAGTAAACACGGGTGGCAGGGGGAAAGGGGCAGAGTAGGCACAGTGCTCCCTCACTTTTCCAGGCATCCTATAAGCGCCCCATTTCTTTCTTAAAAAGGGTAGAATTAAACTGTTAGAGTCACATGGACAATAATTCTATATTTTAAAAAAGTGCATACTTGATTTTTATTCTTTTCAAACTCAAAATTCTACGCTCGGTAGTTGTGACAAAAAGGATACCAAGCAATATATGCATGGAACCATAGCATGCCGGAGGCAAAATGTTGTGATGGGGAATTGTCGAAAGCATTGGCCTAATGGAGGGGGCTTAGGGCAACAATCCATAATTTTTATTTTTATTTTTATTTCTTTCTTTTTTTTCTTTTTTTTTTTAATGCCCTTCCGAGCGCCTACTCTATATTTAATAAAATCATTTGAATAAAATATTACAGATAAATGTATTTCGAATCGGTATCTCCCATCATGAGAACCAAGAGTTATTTCACAAATTTACTTCAAGTCCGCTCCCTTGCTATCATCAACCTCGCACTTTGTAACAAGACAAAGACTCTATGAAAAGGTTGATTACGGCTCCTTGCACCTGGATTAGGTTGTCGGCAATTAGAGCTTGGTATACTTGTTGGGTGGGGCCTGTTGACGGGGTGGAGATGGGGCTTGCAACCCACCAAACTTTTCATAGCAAACATTGATGGTCTTTTTTCTTTTCTTTTCTTTTTTTCTGCGCCCCTAGCCTATACCTTAATTTATTTAACCAAATTGTGTAAGATTTGTCTTCAATTTGGTAACTAAATCGATCATCTATATAATCCCAAAAAAATCCACAATTAGCAATAACGATTTTTATATTCTAGGCTCAATTTCTTTTTCTTTTTTTTTTTCTTTTTTTTTTTGGGGGGGGGCTGGCGCTTCGTGTTCGCGTTACTTTTTTTCATTTCTAAAGAATTTTTGTTTTTCTAAGGCCATTAAGATTCTAAAGGCATGAATTTCAGGTCACTACTACGGTAGATTTTCTACACAGCCCCTACCTATCTTATTTGCTTATTTATGCCCCTGAAAAGTTCCCCTCTTTGCCCCCTCCCCACTTTCAAATTCGTTCCACCGCATCTGTTTAAAAAGTAACATATTATACTACCTCAAATCTTTTGTCTTTCTTACTATTCTTCAGCTTCATCCTCTTGTCACATTTCCCGTTTTCTTACTCTCCTCTCTGTTTTTGACTATACAGTGTGTTCCTAAAAAAAGGTAATCGAAGTTCAAAGGTCAGTCATTTCAAAAGTATATGGTTTATTTTTGTGATTTGTTAACCAAAACACTAAGTAACTCATCAGCTTTAATTTGAGACATTGCTTACGTCCAAACTGTAATGGGTCACAGAGTTAGGGCCCTTTGAAGGTGATAGGTACAAAACCCATTTTTTCCAAGTTGTTCGTTTTTAGGGTATGAAACCAACTTTTTATAAATATTGGGTTTCATAGTTTGGGGGGTTTTGTTAGACAAAGTTTCAATGAAATGCAAATTCATTTGTCAAAGGACCTATCTCAATGGCAATGAGAGGGGTTCGCAATTATGAGTCTCTTGAGTCGCGGTGACGTCTCCTGAGACTTCAGGGCGTCGAGGGAAAATGGAACAAAAGTCAAACATGTTCAATCTTTTAGTAGACTTCTTTAAGACGCCAGCAAGTAAAATTATTAGCCCGTTCGATTTCTTTTAATCGTTCCGACAACATCTCTGCTACGTCGTGGATACTTAAGGGACGTCGTGGCAACCGTCCACAAAGATGTCACAGAGACTTGCTCACGTATTAAAGGTTACTAAAAGATTGGACATGTTTGACATTTGTTTGATTTTTCTTGCGACTTCTTGCAGAATCAAGAACCCATGTCATTGCTAGTGAGATAGGTCCTTTGACAAATGAGATTGAATTTCATTGAAACTTTGTGTGACAAAACCCCAAAAACTATGAAACCAAAATTTTATAAAAAGTTAGTTTCATACCCTAAAAACGAAAAACTTGGAAAAAAAAATGGGTTTTGTACCTATTACCTTCAAAGGACCCTAACTCTGTGACCCATTACAGTTTGGACGTAAGCAATATCTCAAATTAAAGCTGATGAGTTACCAAGTATTTTAATAAACAAATCACAAAAATAAACCATATACTTGTGAAATGACTGACCTTTGAACTTCGATTACCTTTTTTTTAGGAACACACTGTATATTAGTCCTATGTTTTTTTTTCTACGGTGTAGCCCTTTTCATGTTCCATCCGTCAAACACTATCCCCCCTTCTTCGTTTCCCCTCTAAATAAGATACAACCAAATATGCCCTTTCTTTCTCTTTCTCTCTCTCTCTCTCTCTCAACCTGTTTCTTTATCTTCTGTTGCTCTCCTTTTTTAATTCTTCGTTTCCTCTTTAAATAAAACATATCTGCAAATCAAACATTTTTCTTTGCATCCCCCACCACCTTTCTCTCTCTCTCTCTCTCTCTCTCTCTCTTATATTACTCTTCTCTGCACGCTCTCTTTACTTTACTTCTTTCTTTTTGAACATTTTGATAGTTTGCTGGAGCAAGAAAATAATCTGAACTGAACTCTTTTCTCGCCCATTATCTCTGTCCCTCTTGTAATCTGCTTGTGACACTATTCTCCTCTCTCCTTTCGGTATCTCTCCTGCACTTACATCTGTTAGCCATCCTATTCTTTCTATCTAAATTAATTTTAATTATCATAGTTTGAAACAAAATTGCTGTCACGAAATATAGTGAATGCAGCTTGACTTGTTCTGTCAGAGATCATTTGAATAATTAACTAGAAGTAAAAAGAAACCTTACATTTATCAAAATAAAAATAAAAAACAACGACAAACAAAAAAAAACAACAGGAAACTACAATAACTTCTTTCATACAAAATTTATTCCACCTTTCTCACTAAAACATCTTTGTGACACTTTAGCTCAGCATGATAATACGCATTCACTCTATAATTAAACCAGACACCCATTATATCATAGACAAATATTATGCATGTACATGTAAAATTTTATAAACAGAGCTTGGACAAAGCCAATCCGCGCCAAATTATATAAAAAAGACTATTGTGAAAAACAATCAGTGATTTGAAAATGTACAAAATATTATACTATTATCATAAAGAAAACAATTACTTCACAAATTACATAAAGGTGACCTTTTGAATTATCTAACTAAATAACTATAGATTATTTTGATGTCTATTCTGACAATTTCAACAAATAATGGCAAAATCACTTGTATCTGCATTTTACATCTCCTATGATAAACGGATGTAATATACATGTACCTCCAAATAGGTAATGAAAAGAGGAAATAAAAGGTAGAAAGAAAAATATATTTGATGAAGAAAATATGTAATAAAAGAAGATCCAACAAAAGGTCCATTTTTCCTTTTATCCTTATTTTCCTTTCTTTCATACATGATAAATTAAATAATTAATGTCACTAAGTGTCCTTGCCTTATATTTCTGAAATTACCTTAATTCAAATATTGGACACTTTCTTCTGTGTCCCCTCAAGCTAAAAAAAACTTTGGTAAGCTAAGCTAAAGCGTTAAAGGTCCATTCTTCTGAATAAGATACTCAAGTACTTTTAACATATAAATCATTTTACAGCAATAATCATTAATTTACATATCACAAGAAATAGGATACACACAATATTAGGCTACACTTTACATGACAATCACAGAGCTACATATTCGATCATAAAATCACATTGTATTTTTTTTTTGTAATACACAATTTACATATATAATGAGCACAATATACATTAAAAAAGGCTTTTAAAAATGTCAGATCATATATTGGTTTATAACCAATGCACAAAAACAGAATACACACACACAATTGATCTTTTCCAAAAAATATTGCGTATAACAAACCAAATTGTGGATGAGTGCTTTTATCAAAATATTACAGCCACTAATTAAAGAATTCTCCCTTTCTATCTTCAAAGGGAGAACTGAATTAATTCTCTTATATGCTTCAATGCATGTTCTTTCTTATTCCAGTGCACTTCAACAAGAATAAATCTGCAAAAAGAAACCAAAACAAATTCACCCTGACAAGCAATTTCAAGGAGATAGACAGAGAAAACAACTTTACGAAAATTTTGAAAGTGAATTGGAAATATCCCTTCCATGCATTTGGTGGACAAATTGAGTGACAATGAAATATTGCCTGAAGTAAGGAGAATGAAGAAAAAAAATTCCCAAAAATTGGCAGCAATGAAATATTGCCTAAAGTTAAATATACGCTAGGGAAACTTCTCTTTGTTCTACATGTACAACTTAAGCAACCAATGCCTTCTATACATCTTGGAAAAAAGTTTAAAATGATAACTTTGTACTACAAAGCTGTATTTCAATATCAAGAAAATGCTTTGAAAAAAGAAATCATGGTGGAAGGAGAATAATTCTGAATTACTCCAATACATAAGTAAACAAACATATCAAAATCAGGCACTTATCAATTTAATTCAAAGCTAATCAATTTCTTCTGATAGGGTCACAGGAATAGACAATAGAATCATAATATCTAAATACTAGGTTGATAAAACATATAAGAAAAGCATTGTTTAGAAAGAAACTTCAAGAAATGAACAGTCACTTTTTTCATACAATTAAACACAACTTTCAATTTATGAATACATTGTTAGTTACCAGAATGTGATATGCTTAAAATACATTTTTTTCCAGTTCAGCTAAATGTCTCGAAGAGGGCAATGTGAGAGAGGTTTGATGGGGGGGGGGGGGCACGATGGTGGGACTCAAATGCATGGGGTTAAATAAAGGGGTATGTGAAATTCTACATGGCTGCAGCATATACATGTAGATAAGGGGGTCACTTAACATTACACTGTTTAAAAAAAAATACATTTCAGTTCAAAATAAATTTCACACTTTGCGTTGCCAATCCCCTTAAAACCTTATATCTCTGCTTAGAAATTCACACCTCCAGAAAAAGAAAGTCTCTCTTTTTCGGCAATCTCTATTCACCATACCTAATACGAAGCTTAATTAGTATATTTATGTACTCTGTCATCTTTTTTGACCTGTACAAGTACAGCCCACTCTGGTTATTATGAGCAAAGATACAACTGTATTTCATTCTTTTTTTTATACACATACACCCTGTATTTCATTCTAACGATGCAGTTCCCCCTAGTTCTGATTTCAAACATAGACGTGTCTCTGGTTTCAGTATATCGAGATCATTATAACAAGGTAATTTACTTGGTCCCATACACCTCACTATACACGTAACTGGAGGAGATTGTAGTATATTACTACAACTATTATTTCTAATTTATTGGTGCTCATTCGAACCATCGTATCACCTAAATGACAGTGCAAAATGTATTTTGAGAAAATTGAGTTTTAACTTTGCCATATGTTGCGACTGTTTGTCCGAAGCCTTTCAAAAATTTCATTGCGAGAAAATACATACCGTAAGAGGCATGTTTGAGATTCATGTGTCTTTGCACTGAAAATCGTTCTATATATCGCAAACTAAAAAAAAAAATTACATTATAAAATTTCTGCCACATATACATTGTACAAGAGGACTCCACTCTATTTTCTGCAAAAAACTCAAAATATGGTATTTGGTATTTAAACCCCCAAGCGACTTATACGATGGTTCGGATGAATGCCAACAACTTCTTCTTTAATAGTGCATTTCACAACTCTCAGAATGTCCAAATGAGCTTCCACAGACCGAAGCATTCAAGGAATTCCTTCATACAGGTGCCCACTGACATTACCTGGGTTGAGTGTGGCATAAGTAATGCCTTGCTAAAGGATGTTGGTGCTATGCTAGGATTTGAACCTTGAACCTTGTTCCTTGGTCCAGCAAGTGATCCACTAGACAATATCACTTCCAAACAACCATCAAAAGTCAGGATATCAACTTTTACATGAGAACAAACAAAAAACTCCACTGTAGTGTTCCAATGACCACAGGGTTACACATATTGAACATTAAAGATGAAATACCTTTTGATTTACTCAAAATCAATACATATAAAGGTTGATTTCATATTAGGCTTCTACAAACATATCTACACATAATTAATAAATATCACTCACATTAAACATATATTATAAGATAGCTTTTGAAGGCCTTCATTAACTACTGTACATTTTTTTTAATGACTCATTTTTTCCTTATTCTGAATCACAGTTGGCATATCATTAGAAATCAAATGTTATCTGCCAGTCATAACTACATAATTATTAAAAGATTGCTATGTTTAGCCTCCACACAAATACACATATTAGATGATGAAAGCATATGGAATTTATCAAAACAAAACTCACGTTAAATTACGAGTTGTAAAATAGGTGCATATTCATGTTCTCTTTATGCTTATATTTTCTCTCTGTTTCATATAGACCTTTTCAAAAACACTCAAAATATTTTCTTTGGGCATCATATTTGCTTTCTATATAGCATGACCATAATCACTGTACCATTTTGTATATTTAACACTCATGATTAGCTACATGGATTCAAGTGTCAATCTACATTCAATAACTTTGGTCTCAATTTTATGTATCTCTCAGCCACGAATCAACCATGCACTCTGACAAAAGATTGTGCAGACCCATTTGTCTTGGGACAATAGCAGCTCTGTTATGTTTGGGCATGGGCCGATACAATTTTTTTTATGAGCTGAGGCCGGATCCGCTACTGTCAGGGTGCTTGAAAATCTTATGTCGCAATATTCTTTTAACACTTTGGTTATAAACTCTCAAACTTTTACACATAGCCTCTGAGCTCTAAGGGGTTAAACTGGTACAGCCTTGAAGCACTTTAACCCAGTCATCAGCCCACGCAGACATGGCAACATGTGTTAAAGTAAGTGTGTCTTGGGCTTCCATTGGTATTTTGACACCATAGTGGCTTAATTACCCAGCCACAGATATTGTCACCTCAAGTTTTATCACCACTAGCTGCCAGACCTTATGTATTGCTCTGTATATTTAACCTATCGCCTTGGTTGAAAAAGTTATTAACTTTCCCTGGCCAGAAGGTCCTCGAGACAGGTAAAAAAATGTCTATGTGGGACAGCTTATTTTGCTGTGGTCCAGAAATTTACTGGCGTCAGCAAATTATGATCCATTCCCCAGGAAAGCCCAAGACCCCAGCTCTTTATGATGGTAAAGCCACGAAGCACTTTAACCCAGTCAGCACCCGGCAGACAGATCGATTTCAAGGCAATGAGAGGGTTATAAACAAACAAGTCTGCCACTGAAAGGCTTATTTCAGCAAGACACATAATTATCATTGACCTTTGACCTCTAGCTATCATTTCTTACAATAGGAAGAAGAAATAATCTCCTTTTAAAAATTCATATAGTACACAAACATGGGACAAAAGACCACAGTAATAAGTTAGTCTAGGAAGGTGTTTTATTGGCTGGTTGGTCAAGGGGAGGTCATACATCAGCTGGTGGGCCGTCTTTCTCGGCAGCAGGCACCGCCTCGTATTCTTTCTGGTTTTCTTCGCCAGGCTTCTTCCGCTCGAAAAAGCCACACTAAAAGTCAAAAGAAGATTTAAATATCATTATATAATAATCCATTATAATGCATGTTTTTTTTTTAGAAAGAGATAGAAAGAGGTGGAGGGGCTAACAAACACACAGGGCTGGTGTAATTCCTACCTTCCATAACCCTACGATTATGAGGAGGGGCAATAGAAAGAGTAGACGGGGGCAAACAAACGCACAGAGTGGGGTGTAATTCCTACCTTCCATAACCCTACGATTATGAGGAGGGGTAATAGAAAGAGGGGATGGGGGCAAACAAACACACACGGTGAGTGTAATTCCTACCTTCCATAACCTACGATTATGAGGAGGGGTAATGGAAAGAGGAGATGGGGACAAACAAACCACACAGGGTGGGGTCTAATCTACCTTCATAACCCTACGATTATGAGGAGGAGTAATAGAAAGAGAGGGGGCAAACAAACACACACGGCGAGTGTAATTCCTACCTTCCATAACCCTACGATTATGAGGAGGGGTAATAGAAAGAGGGGATGGGGGCAAACAAACACACAGGGTGGGTGTAATTCCTACCTTCCATAACCCTACGATTATGAGGAGGGGTAATAGAAAGAGAGAGAGAGAGAAGATAGGGGCAAACAAACAAACAAACATACAGAGTGGGTCGGAATTCTTAAATTCCATAACCCTAAGATTATGAGGGTAATAGAAATATATAAAAAGAGGGGGCCAGGGGGAGGGGGGACGGGGACAAACAAAAACACAGAGTTGGGTGTAATTCTTACCTTCCATAACCCTAAGATGATGAGGAGGAGTAGGATGATACCGCCTAAAACTGAGACGACAATAATCCACCAGGCGATGCTAACGGCTGGAGGCACCAACTCCTCCTCTGAAATAACAGTTGACGCCTGCAACAAAAAGAAGAATTATTTTAGATATAGTCCCTGAAATCTGAAATATATACAAATTGTATATGAGTAGTAGTGTTACTTGTATAATGGATGATGCCTGTATTTGTGTTAAAAGATTCATTATTAGATATTCTCATCTTATAGTGATCACTACTTCTATTATCACATTGGGCAATCTATCCTTTTATATACTAGTATCTTGTATTGCAAGATGAAAATGTTATCAACTTTTGGGAGATACCACATATTTTCCCTAACAAGACCCATATTGCCCTCAAGGCCAGTCAATATTATATCAATATATTTATCCAAATGACAACGTACCATCATACTAGATATATACAAGAGTAACATAACTCTACTTGTATACTGTATGTGTAGTACGATGAATATTTTGCAGTGATTTTATTTTCACATTTCGCGGCTTACTGAACACAACAATGTTAGCTTCCTAATATTTCTGTACAAAGTAAATGCAAATACAGTAAATTTGCGAAAATATACTCTCGCGAATTACCTGTCTTGAACCAAAATCACAAAAATATATGGATGCGAAATTATAGCATATACAGTAATATGCTGAATCTTTTGTGCACAATTCAATACTGACCTTTGTTGAATCACTGAACTCTCCAGGAAGGGGCACGTTGTAAGGAACCGTTTTGACAGTCGCTGTTGCTGAAGATGCTACTGTAACTTGCAACCTATTAGGTGTTGTCTCAGTTAAACCCTGAAAGAATAATAAGAGGTGACAAATTTATTATGTACGATAGTTTTACCAAGATCCTCTCCCAAAAGTCTTTAAATTTTCATATATTTGTATTGCATTATCGGTCATGATTTGCCACTGGAAATAGAATACAGGCTGCCTTAATATGATGCACTATTTGGTACATGAAAACCTGCAAATTTGTTGAATCATTTTTTTTTTTTAGGGCTGTAGCCTGACTGGCATTAAATTTTTTTTTTTTTGTTTGGGGGGGGGGTGATTTATTTAAGTTTAAAATGTTATTCTTGTGCTTCATGTGTCTGTAAATGCACAATTTATGGGCGTTTTAATAGTACCAGCAGTGTCCATAATGTTATGCGGTACAGATGTACTTGGATGAACACAAGATGGCATTTCACAAAATGGTATCCCGGGGTACTGCGTGGTGCATCATTATAGCAAATTTACAATCCGGGTTATTGAAATCCTTCAGGTTACATTAATGGGGTAAAACATAAGGGCTTTGTTCATGAATGTCTTTTAGACATATCACATATATAAGGATTCATACTTTGAAGTTAAGCTCATGTTGTAGAGATGATCACAAATTAATTCTAATTTAGTAACACCCCCACCCCCAATTTTTAAATCCTGTGATGGGGGGGGGTCCTAAAAAAAAGGGCCCTACCTGCTGGAAAGTCCGCTCCCAGAAGCGTCCCAGGATCCGCACCACCTTACTCTTGGTCGCCTTGATCTCATCGATGGTGCAGTTGATGAGAACGCAGGACTCCGGGCTGCAGAAGATGGGGTCCGTCTGAGCCAGGGTTTCCGACATCTCGGGCTCACGTCTGCGACGAGTGCTGACTGTCTTCGTCGAGTTGGAAAGCTGAGATTTGGTGCTTGCTTCAAGCTGAACAAAGGAGTTGGAAAATATACGTTTAAATATTAAGTAATTGATTATTTCACCAACGATCTATAAACTTGGGTACTTGTAGTCCTTCCTCTCATTGTTCTATTTGATTGTATTATCATATCTCTTTTACATTAGAAAGATTACATATTTATGGTTCTAAATGAATTAGAATGTGAATAAGATTCTGCCAATTACTGAACGCAGGTGATCCTATAGGCGAAAGAGTAGTAAGATTAGCTTGGGAAGAGGGGTTACAGAAGTGGGCATTCTCGAGGTGACTCATGGTCTCCTCCTCTCCGCATTCACATACTGGCCATCCCTCTTTAATCTTTAAATTAAGAATGCAACAATACACCAACTTTTCCCATGGCTGTTCCATGAAATAACTTCACTCCCTCTTAAATCTTTAAATTAAGAATACACAGGATATACCAACTTTTTCTGTGGCTGTTCCATGCCATACCTTGACTCCCTCTTTATTCTTTCAATTAGGCCCTGCCTGAGTAACATCCTTGGCCATCTCTACGTTTTAATGTCTCATTTTGTAATGTTACATGTATGTTGTTATTTTATAAGCTTTCCATGAAAATACAGAATATTATTATAAACGTATATGCAGGATGTATCAACTTTTCCTGCGGCTGCTCCATGAAATACCTTGACACCCTCTGGATTGATCACTCCTTGTGTGACCTGACAGGTGACCCCCGTGTCTGTCATGACCCCTAAGAGATAGAAAAGATAGTCTCCGTTTTCGTTCTTCTGAGGCCATCGGATGTTCAACGTAATTAGGCCAGCGTCGCTAGAACCTGTGTTACGGACCTGTAATCAAACATACAATAAGGGGGTTGGTGAGCATTCCTGATTTATGCTGTAGAGCAGAACAAGTAGCATGCCAGGACCTGACCAATTCATGCCCAGTATAGGCACACTAGACTAAAAATGATCAAACTTAAATGTAGGGCCTATTAATACGTTTGATACGATCAGATTATGAGCCTCTCCTTGTTTGCAGGCTACAACTTTACTCAGAAAGGTTATCCTTATAAAAAAAAAAATTTCTAACCAACCCAAGGCCCAATCATCAACTGTTCTGCGAGAAGTAAATTACCACAATCTTTTTGAAATATCATATTCCAATGCCTATCCATAAATGCTCTTTTCTTACAGTGTTTAATATAAAGCTACAGGTACATTCTTATTTAGCATCTAGATGTACGTCATGTTCTTTTACATTGAGTACATTTGTATAGAAATTGCAATTCAAATATATAAAATTAGTTTAAAATATATTAATTTCAAAACTATGGAAATGGTAAAACATAAATGTGTACTTTACCTCATAAAGATGTACCACCTCCATACCAATGTCAGACTCGGATGCATTCTTGGGCGGGAATGGAGGAACAATGTAACCTTCTGGTACTCTGTATGTAACCATCTCAGGATAAGAAGCGCTATTGGAAGAATAGAAAATAAGATTAGAAATGGTTATTATTATCATTTTCATCAACATCATCATCATTATCATCATTATCATCATCATCATTTTCTACACAGGAATGTAATCTTCATGTACTCTGTAGGTGACCATCTCAGGATATGAGGCACTATTGGAAGAATGGAAGACAGGAAAGAAAATGGTTATTATTATGATCATCATCACCATCATCATCATCATTACATTACCATCATCATCATCATCATCATCATTATCACCATCATTATCATCATTTCTTTTACTTAATCTTCTGGTACTCTGTATGTAACCAAGTCAGGATACGAAAGTACTATTGGAAGAATGCAAAATAAGATTGGAAATGGTTATTATCAACATTTTCATGGTAATCGTTATGTTCATCATCACTATTGTTGTCATCATCATCATCAATCATCATTTCCATTACCATCATCATCATCCCAATCAGTATAAGTAAACACTCATCAGCAGCAGTATTATCTTCCTCACCATCAACATCGTTGTTATCATTGTTCTCATAATGATCATTTCCATCACCATCATCAAATTATCATCATCATCATCATCATCATCATCATCATCATTATCACCAGTCTCATTATCCATTATCGTTATCATCTTCATCATCATCTTCATCATTATCACCATCATCATTGTCAATATCATCATCACTATCACTGATTATCACTGTCATCGTCATCATCATTATCGTCATCACCACCACCTTGGCCATTATATTATCATCTTCATCATCACTATCACCACCATCATCATCACCATCAACTTCACCATCATCATCCCCACCCTGATCATTATTATCACCATCATGTTTATTATCACCATTATCACCATCACCACCATTATATTTCTATCACCCTCATCATCATCATCATCATCATCATTATCACCATCATCATCATCATTTCTTTTACTTAATCTTCTGGTACTCTGTATGTAACCATGTCAGGATACGAAGTACTATTGGAAGAATGCAAAATAAGATTAGAAATGGTTATTATCAACATTTTCATGGTAATCGTTATGTTCATTATAATTGTTGTCATCATCATCATCTATCATCATTTCCATTACCATCATCATCATCCCAATCAGTATAAGTAAACACTCATCAGCAGCAGTATTATCTTCCTCACCATCAACATCGTTGTTATCATTGTTCTCATAATGATCATTTCCATCACCATCATCAAATTATCATCATCATCATCATCATCATCATCATCATCATCACAAGTCTTATTATCCATTATCGTTATCATCATCATCATCATCTTCATCATTATCACCATCATCATTGTCAATATCATCATCACTATCACTGTCATCGTCATCATCATTATCGTCATCACACCACATTGGCCATTATTATCAACTTCATCATCAGTATCTACTTCACCATTATCATCACCATCAACTTCACCATCATCATCCCCACCCTGATCATTATTATCACCATCACGTTCATTATCACCATTATCACCATCACCACCATTATATTTCTATCATCCTCATCATCATCATCAAAATCTGGGTAAAAGGAGTTGATAGTTACCTGAGCAATTTGAGTGTAGCATCTACTGTAACAGCCACTGTCATATTCAGCTCATTGTTTTCCAGTGTATTTGGTTCCTCCTCGTTTTCGCTAAAAGTATACAAACATATATTTATGAATAAGTAATTATGCAATATATGATGTTATTTCATAAATCCTTGATATTTATCATCTTTAACTCTCTGTACTAATAGCAAATGTCAACTTTTAGTAAAAGCTTTTGCATCTAGAATGTATTCTTCTAGAATGATATAAATCACATTATCATAACATACATGTATGAACAGAAAGAACATTATATAATGATTGTATCTGTCGCTATTCCATTAACATCATGATATTAATTAAAGATCATACAATGTAGTTCAATATTGTCATAAACATTTTTAAACTTGGCAAACCAAGAGGAATGACAATTTTTTGGGTGTCTTCCTTTCAAGCATGATTTTTTAAAACTACAACTCAATTTTCAAGTAACAAGAAGAACTGTTTTTTTAAAAGTTCTAAATAATATGTGTAATGATACCTTTTATAATTCGCCAGCATTTCAACTTACCTTCCTGCCACTAAGTAGAATTCAACACTATCCTTCTCACCACTCACTTGGAATGTTGTCAATGTAAGGCCAAATTCAAGCTAAAAAGTGACAAAAGAGTCATATATAGTTTTTAATATCATTTTAATTCCATGTTGCCAATTTAAAAGATATAAGGAACATTCTAGTATACAATATCTACAAAAGATTTCCTATGATTTTTATCAAAATGGGTCTTGATTTGTTTAAAGTTTCAAATGTTGCCAATTTGAGGGATCTAAATGGTCTAGCAAAGGGCCTACAATAAGTTTAAAATATTTCTTATGATTTTTCTAAAAATTTGTCTTGTCTTGTTTAAATATAATTAAAGTAACCTGACATCAAAATGGATTAAAGAAAAGAGAGAGACTATCATGCTTGAAGAAATGCAGTGGTATCTTTTCAACATGATTAAATGACATTTCTTTTTAGCTTAACATGACCGGTTGTGCTTAAAATGCACTCAATCATTGTTAATCATTTACATGATATACATTGTACAGAGTGAAATCTGTTACACACATTTACATGTATATATAGTTAGAGGAAAAACCGAATTTTAAAACACATATTTCTAGAAATGTAAATATAATGACCATTTAGCAGGATGCATGGATCCTTTTCACTGAGGTAGGCCTATATATGCCTATAATTTTTAGTATATTTTCTTTGGAGGTGTGCTTTAATGGGCAATCATATACAACCACTAATTTATTGAATTAAAAAGATGATCAATTCTATATACTTACAATGTACTTTCCACTCAATGGGTTTCCAGTGTCGCACGTAATGATACGAAGAGTTGAATCTTCCGTGCATGTGACAGAAAAATCCTGAAAAAGACAATAAAATAAGACATAATGAGGTAAACTATTATCAATGAAATACCAAGGGAGATTGTAAAGCTACACAGTTTGACCTCGCTTATACGGCCATCATTTAACCGGCCAACTCTATCAACCTGCCATGGACTTTGTCCATATTCACTCAGTACATAAGCTATGAATTACATGTACAGGTACTCTCACAACCGGCCATATCACTTCACCGGACGGATGCTGGTCCTAATGTGGCCTGATAAGCGAGATCAAACTGCTTGTCCATTGCCTCAAATGACTTTGAGTGACACATTGCTCCTGTGTGTCTGTTGTTGTTCTATTGGGGGGAGGGGGGAGGTGTGATTAAATGTCTTCCAGATAACATAAAAGTTTGGAAGTATGCCAGGGAAGAGGTTGACACAATTAACGCCACATCGGACTTCTTGATACAGAGACAGAGAACAACTTGAAGAAATCAACATCAACGCTTTGTGAGACTTGGCTCTACTGTGGACGCCTACAAATACAACTTCTTCCCAAAAACTATCAAGATGGGGATTGGGAAAGAATAGAAGTAGAAGGCAAACAAAAAAAATGGGAGAGCATTGCTGGTTGAGGATTAAAATCTTAGAATAGACAAGCTCAGGGGGATCTTTAATCTGACTTCATGCCAAAAAGAGATGAAAACTGATCTGAATTTCTCACCATATTAGCTCTTCTCTCCAACCTGACAAACTGCAAGCCCTCTGGATAATGGACGTTGAGAGTCGACTGGAACGCATCTTCTCCTCGGTTGTCTATCCTTACGTTCAACGTCAACTCCTCTGTTTGACCAATCACAATGTGTGGCCGATTGCTAGATCGAGGAATAAAACGAGTGGAAAGATTTTAAAGTGAGAGCGAACTGACCAACACTCTCATTGAATGTGTGTTATAAATCAGGCGCGGATCCAGGATTTGCAGTTTGAATAGATTAGGCAGGCCCAATTGTCTGGGGACAGTAGCGGCTGTGTTGTGTTTGGGCATGGGCTGGCACTTCCAATTGTGTGACAAAAGGTCGAGTCTGCTACTGTATTTGTAGCTCGTCTTAAAATACACCTTTTGAGATAATACAGTGAATAATTAATCAGCCTAGGCCTACAATTTTATTTGTATAAGGAAACTAAATCTTGCAAGGGGGAAAGTACTTGTTTTGCTACTTGGTAACATAATTATTTGGGTATGAATGTATGGAGTACTGAATTATTGTGTTATCATTCACGTGGGCCTGTATTATAAAACTACACTGCTCAAAATGCTGTATTATGGGTAAGGAACCGGGTCAGATTTGAGTAGTCAAGGACTTGGGGTGATGCTATACGAGGCTGCTGGTTCGTAAGCCTATATTTGCCTTAACCCAACTTTAACAAAATTATCATAACGTCACCATACTTCTTTTCCCAAATAGGCCTACTTACGTTGTTACCGAGACACCAAGTTCAGGAATACAGATATTATTGACGCAGTTGTTCTGGATGTAAACCTGAGAAAAGGATTGAAAAAATGGAGACAAAATTGATGGCACAATTTGAGAAAGCAAATTCATAACACATCAATTACATGTAAAGTGCAGTTCTTTAAAAAAAAAAATAACATACAGGTCATGTTTATAACTACTATTTCATGGCTATAGGACTCTCTGTCAAATATAATATTGTTATAATCATGGTGGTTTATTTTCATGAAGTTGGTGATTCAGTTCCATTTCTTTGTTTTACTTTAATGAAAACATTTCCAAAATCTCGAAATCAAGGTCTCACAAAATTTCTCCCTCTTTTCCAAAATAGTGGAAATATCTGTACATGAAGTTTAATCGATCTTTCAATTGACAAGATATTGATGAATGAATGCCAACATACTCCCTAGTCGTATAAAATGTACCTAGACTGGAGTTTGCGGAAGGAAAATAATCTTAACATCATTATTACATGCATTGACACCATTTTGGGCATCACAGCTCAGATTTTTGCAAGCATTTACAAAGTTCCTCAATCTCTTTAAGGCAAGGGACTTTAATTTTCACCCTATCCTAAGGACTAACCTGCTTAGTTTGAGACGATACAGCTTCTTTGTTTATGATGGGTAAGATCTCATGAGGCTGGAGTGATGACTCATCGGGGTTCAGTTCATAGTCCAGATTGACAGCAATGGGTGTTAGCTTGTCTTGGATAGTGTTCTATAGGGGTGGAGAAAAGTAAAGAAGAGAAGAATGTAAGAGATAATATTGAGGTGTTTGTTTTTGTTTTTGTTTTATTCTGTTTTGGGGATTCTTTGTTGATGATGGGTAAGATCTCATGGGGCTGGAGTGATGACTCATCCGGGTTCAGTTCATAGTCCAGATTGACAGCGATGGGTGTTAGTTTGTCTTGGATAGTGTTCTACCGAGTGAGTCAAAAAAAACTTTACACCTAGAAAAATGTCAATAAAAATAAAACCAAATTATAAACCCCAAATTATTTTACATATTCTGAAAGAGTAACTTCTCCCGCATCTTCTGGTACCATTTTTGTGTGGTATGTTTTTATGCTTGGATGAACACGACGCATTTTTTGCGAACATGTCAATTTCGAATTGTCCCAGAATTGGACAAAAATCAAAACAACAAAAAGCTAGAAAAAGGCAACTTCATCCTGATTAAAATAGCATAACTTTTTAACGAAAATGTCTTCCATTTAATAACTTGGCAGGGGTATTGTTACACATATTGACTACATTTTGTATGAAAATGATATAGATCTGTAGAGTCAGGCATGAGTGAGCACACGTCAAAGACAAAATAATCACTTTTCAAAAGTATTAAGAGGCCTTTTTGGTCTGTCAGTGGCAATTTACTCTTTAATGTGTACTCATTCGTGCATTACTCCACGAGTCAATCTAATTTCCATACAAAATGTAGTCAATATGTGTAACAACACCTCTGCCAAGTTATTAAGCGGAAGCCATTTTCGTTAAAAAAAGTTATGCTATTTTAATCAGGATGAAGTTGCTTTTTTCTAGCTTTTTGTTGTTTTGATTTTACTCCCATTCTGGCACAATTCGAAATTGACATATTCGCAAACAATGCGTCGTGTTCATCCAAGCGTAAAGACATACCACACAAAAATGGTACCAGAAGATGCGGGAGGAGTTACTCTTTCAGAATATATAAAATAATTTGGGGTTTATAAATTGATTTTCTTTTTATTGACATTTTCCTAGGTGTAAAGTTTTTTTTTTACTCACTCGGTATAGGGGTAGAGAAAAGTAAAGGAAGAGAAGAATGTAAGAGATAATATTGAGGTGTTTGTTTTTTGTTTTATTCTGTTTTGGGGCTTCTTTGTTGATGATGGGTAGGATCTCATGGGGCTGGAGTGAGGACTCATCGGTGTTCAGCTCATAGTCTAGATTGACAGCAATGGGTGTTAGCTTGTCTTGGATAGTGTTCTATAGGGGTGGAGAAATGTAAAGGAAGAGAAGAACGTACGAGATAATATTGAGGTGTTTTTTTTTAAATTCTGTTTTGGGGCTTCTTTGTTGATGATGGGTAAGATCTCATGGGGCTGGAGTGAGGACTCATAAGGGTTAAGCTCATATCCAATATTGACAGCGATGGGTGTTAGCTTGTCTTGGATAGTGTTCTGTAGTAAGGAAACGATGAAGAATTAGAGGGATGTTAGAGATGAATATGTATTGTTACATTTTAAAAACAGATTGCCTTGAATAGTGTTCTGTGAGAGGGGAGAAAAGTTAATTAGGAAGAGAAGAACGTAAGAGATTACTCTATATTGAAGTGTTTTGTTTTTTTGTTTTTTGTTTTTTTGTTGTTCTGTTTTGGGGGTTATACTTATAGTGATCGACCTTATCGATTCTGTACATCATTTTGAAACTACAGGAACAAATATTTTATAAAAAATAATACGACTATTATTTATAATGCACTTTTCCCATAAGGCTTAAAGCGCTTTACAGTTCATTGTTTCCACAATCACTGGATTCAAGTACCACCGCAGTACATTTCACAGGTGCTTATATGGAAGTGTCCTCCCGGGTACCACTTACACCTGGGTGGAGTGAAGCAAATGTAGATAGAATGCCTTGCCTAAGGGACATAAGTCAATTACTGTCGCCGTACATTTTACAGGCGCTTTATATGGAATTGTCCTCCCGGGTACCATTTACACCTGGGTGGAGTGAAGCAAATGTAGATAGAATGCCTTGCCCAAGGGACATAAGTGCCAGTGCTAGGAATTAAGGCTAGTCATGTGAACATACCTAAAGACAGTTTTCTGGCGAGGGATATATATCTAGAGATGGGGTATCTTACCACAACGTATGCTCTTAGAGGGTCACAAAACTGCATGCCAACGTCGAGGGTCCTGCTCTTGATGACCTGGCTCATGTCATTGATTTCAAGTAGTACTCTCCTACTGGTTGTGATGGCCGAATCAACCGTCAAGGTGTACCTGATACCTGTTGGGTATAAGAAAATCGATATTAAAGGGATTGTTTAGCTTCATTCAGGATCTTAAAATAATTTTTTATCTTCCAGCTAATGCTGTAATCATAATTGCAAACCTCTAGGTCAGACAGGAAGAGCATGAGATTTTGAAGCTTATTGGTCGCCTAATTGCTGGGATATTGATGACTATAGTCATAAGCATCCCTAGGTACGCTCAAGTTAACACCGTAGTCTATGGAGGGAAAATAATCACGTTTTTACTTAATATTGCCCAGCATGTAAGGATGCTTAGGAAATGATTTTTCAGGGTTTCCTCTTGACCCATTATTATATGCATTGACAGTGTGTAGGGCCCCACAGCTTTCGATTTTTGCAAGCCTCCACAAAATTATCTCGGTCCCTTTAAAGGGATTTAGTAACTTTCAAAAACAAGAGAAATTAGATCAAGATTAATAAAATTATATTGTTCCAACAGTAAAAACAAACTACTGAAAGTTTCAGATCAAATGGAAGTCATTCACTACCTTAAAACAGTGTAACAAACAATGCCAAGCATACAGCTTAACACTAGTACCCTCAGCTGCTAGCTAATCAGGCCGCTAGCTACGGGGGACTACACAACAGGAAATGGGTATGTGTTGTGCTGTTCGGAAAAGCACATGGTTTTATAAACCATCCGGTGTTGGTTTATACGATTTGAGTAGGAAATCAGTGATATCTCGAAGGTAAAGCAAGCAACTAGCTTGCAATTTTGAAGAGATACAATGCAGACTGACCTTAGTGTTTCTAATTATGTTGGCAAAATAAGCTAACTCGATAAAATGTGATTTGAATATCATTCAATGTTACTACATCCCTTTAAAGTAAAATCACTGTTGTGGTCATGCGATTGAATTGTGGAAAAAACTGTATCAAAGAGATTTGGAAAAGTGAATAACAATTCACCAAAGAATTGTTGTTTGCTGTGAGATATTGAAATCACCAAATGATAAGAAATTAACTTGATTCTATTGACAGTCACATGCACGACACAAAGAAAAGCATGTATGGGACCTTTCTTTTTTTACTTCATTTTTGAAATTTCAGGAGCTCAAAAACAAGACCCTATATTGCAATTACACCCCCCCCCCCCCCGAAAAAGGGTTGGGTTCTGGGTTAAATGATAACTTCTTGACGGAGAGCTGTGGGGTGGGGTAATTATCTTAGAACAATACCTTTTCTGTTCCCAACACATTTTACGTGCTATTCCAAAGCGCTAGTGGAGAATCAGGCTTCAGAGTATCTTGTCAAAAACATGACAGTAAGAACTCCTGATATTATCCTGGCATATAAATAGTAAATATACTGAAATGTACTTACGTATGCGATCAGGAAGATGATTCCAGTATATGTGAAGCA
>CALNVZ010000641.1:5004831-5023425 GCA_940671915.1 Paracentrotus lividus | reverse complement strand
GATACATTTCAAAATTGGAATCATTTCTAAATAATCCCATCCCGCAAGAGAGAGGATCAACTTTCTCATAAGCGAGAGACTAAGAGAGTACATATCCAGTCTTATCAATTCCCCCAGACTCGTTGATGAATTCCCACTTTCCCCTGAGTACCCTCCACTCTCACGTATACAAGCCCGCTGCCCTGCACACACACTCCAAAATAATTAAATAACTTACGCTGGAAGTCTACCAGACTTCCCAGATCGGGTCTCGGCAGAAAATAGAGAAAATGTTGTAATTTTTCCCCTGAATCTTGATAGCCGATTCCGAAAAGACTTCAGACTGTTCCAATTTAGGCAGTGACATTTTTCCACAGTTCCAAAAATGGGACAGATTTGTTACAGGTGTATGGAAGTTCAAGTTAGCAACTTTAGCTGGTTCCAATTTATACGCATTTTAAGCATTTCCTTCAACAAGTTTCTGACCTAAGACATATTTGGGGCAGGTATAGTGCAGTGCAGGTAGCAAATTCAAATGGTTCCAATTTAGACATTTTATAAGCATTCCTTGCAGAACTAGTCCAGAAAGGAAACAGAGTTGTTTTCAGAGTTAGCTTTGAGAATGTTAAAAATTGTTCAGTACATAACAAAACACTAGTATTCCCACACAAACCTTTTATACAAATCAAATTGTAGGTTAATTTACACATCGTTTTGTTAATAGTTATCTCTAAAGGTATACTTTTAGACTAGCTTTTATTAAAACACATCGATTCGATGAGAGTGTTGCTCAGTTCGGTCTCCTTTTTAAAAGGAGTAGGGGAAGGGGTCTAAGCATCACATAAAAGGTAAAAAATGTTCTGTTTTTGTCGGAGAGAGAAAGAGATTATTCAATAGGAAATGAACATGAAAAAATTACTGGAGTACATGAAAAGAACGACAAAATACCTCTTAAGATTTCAAGAAAAATTCTGAACAATATCAACTTTATGATCCTATGAATATATATACCAACATGATCATCCTCACAAAATTTACTTCTGTCAAAAACAAAGGCTTCTCAAACAAATAAACTTTGTATAAATATAAAGTAAATTACACTTAAGAGCATGTAGACCACAAACATTCAAGCATACTTTCAAATTTGGAACTAAACTCTTTCTTTTAAGTTATAATAAATATATAATAATAATAATAATGAACATTTAGCGCCATTTCTATGAGAAGTACAAGCGCATTAATTACATAAAAAAAATGTAACGTAGTAAAAAATTTAACAATACAATTAACTATAACAAGAAATTAAACAACATCTTTAAGCCAAAAATATTTTTATCTCAGGTAAATCAAAAACTTCTTGTAAACTCCTTTCTGTGGCTTGGCAAGGTATAATGCTGAAATCTTTTTTTTGATATATAAAAGTGTAAATACACAAAAAGTGCATTCGACCAATAAACATCCAAACAACACACTTTCACAATTTGAACCAAACTTTTTCTTTAAACAAAATCTTGTTGAAGGGCAAAATGTTTTTTATCTCAGGTAAAATCAAAACTCCTATAACTCCTTACAATTTTTATTCTTTTGAGGTTTGGCAGGCTAACCAATGCTGCAATCTTTTATTTATTATTTGTCGATATATATCACGTAGAGAGTGAGTTTGAGATAAATATTGTAGTGATGAGGTAGCTAGATGATGATAGGTGTGCCAGCGATTAAGGTAGGAAGTTCTACATGTGGGTGGTCCAGGTTCCGTATCTTTGTTTCATAATGACTTTGTATTCTTTGTTCAGGTAAATCTGGAGTTCTGGTATTTAATTGGAACCGCGTTTCCAGAGAAACTGGTTTAGCTAGTTTAAAAAGCGTAGTAAATTGACTTATTTTGGACAAAGATGTATGTCCATTTAAAAAAAATCACAAAAAAGGTTTGGATTGAAAAAAAGGTTGTTATTACTTTTCATGATAAATCTAAACAATCTAGCACAGTTTATTTCATAATCAAGAAGATAACAATGATTCTCCATTTTGCTTTGAGACCTCCTTGCAGTAAGCTTCTTACTCGTGGCTTAAGTCTATCACCACTTCCTTGAATTAACATTTTAGCACAGCTAGATATTCTGATAAAAATAACCCTCACATTCTCCATTAATATGCAAGCATCTAAGAGATCTTCTTGCACTAAGCCTTACCTGAGATGGTTTTTCTCTAAGTCCTTCTGCATTCTGTGATACCTTTAAACAATCTAGCAAACTTAAGTTTCTCTTTAAAAAAATATAAACTATTACATTCTCCATTACAAAAGCATTTTAATAGAGACCTTCTTGCTCTGATCTCTGATCATAGAAGTGTCATAGTCTAGTGGTCATATCACTGGACTTAGGAAGCAAGGACCGTGGTTCAAACCCGGTATGACACTTTACGTCCTAGAGGCATGGTGTGTTGTCTACAATGCTCCTCCCACCCAGGTGCAAAATTGTGGTACCCGATATGCTTGAGTGCTACATACCTGCCTGCTCAGCTACGACGGACGCAGTGGGTAGTAATGTGTAAAAAACATTCTTTGTAAAGCGCCATGAGCGTCATGCATGACGGACCTGAAAGCTATATAAGAAGCCATTATTATTTGAGTCTTACACCTGTGATGGCTTGGTTTGTCCTAAGTCCTTCTGCACTTCCATAGATAATGTAAACCACTCCAGAGCTGTCTTCACCATCATATGGAGCTCCAATAGCCACATCTGAAAAAAAAAAAATAATAATAATGATAATAATAATATGAGATACTGAAAAGAAAACTTCCTTAAAAAATTGATTTAGAGAGGGATGTGAGTTGTGGTCTACTGGTTGGGCTTACTGGTTTCCAAAATTTGAATCATGCCTAGTAACTTAAACTTGTAGGGTTACGTCTAAAACATCATACATGTGCATTACAATCTTATGTTAAATACACATCTTTAGAAAAACACACACAAAGCAACTTTGATCCATTTCAATTTTGTCATTTTATATTGGTTGATATAATTACTGAATATATATCTTTCAAATTCATATGATATTTTCAAAACGAGTATTATTTCAAAAGGGATTAAGCCTTTGATCCAAATATTAAAGCAATTTACAAAGTGCACCTTTTAATATAATTTTTTTTTTTTTAATTTGGTAAATATCATGCAAATCACATTTTTGTTTTCCTTTTAATTTATAAAAGCTGGGTTAATTAAGAATATACTTTATGGTGCCAATTTGAGGATCAAAAAAGTGATCAATTTAAACATTTTACGTCTAAGGGTGGAAAATGGGAGAGGAATATTACATTGAAACCATCTGGTTGGAGTCACCAATGGACGAGATGGAGAATCCAAATCGAGCTCTGATCTGTAATCCAGTCAACATCTGATCAGGTGCACTTCCAAGGGAGTTCTAACAGTCAAAGTTCATAAATTTCACTCAATCATTAAAAAACATATATGTTACAACAATAAACAGAAAAAAAAAAACAAGTGTACATCGAAAAAAAAAAGGATATATGTACGTCAACATCTGAACAGGTGAACTGTCCAATGGAGTACTGGGAAGTCAAAAAATCAAAAGGAAGACAATTCTCATGTAAAAACCTTCAAATTCTTATTTTAGTGTGATATTAATATTCATACATATTTGTAACCATTGTTTCATGTTATGTAAAACTGCAGGTTTCTAATCCATGACATTATGCCATTGTTAATAATCGACCCTACACATGTGGTGGGAGAGTCAATGTAGATAAACTGCCTTTCTAAAGGTACATTAAAAGTACCCACGACCTTTGCATCCCAAGTCAAGTGAATTAATATTTAAAGACGATGGATCTTGAGCTTCCATGCGGAGTGGATCATAATTTGCTGACCAAGACTTGGTAAAAAGCACATGGGGTATCTCTGTGAGGGTAAAATTCTTGACCACAGCAAAACAAGCTGTCCACCATCAGCTTCGGGCATCATCGGGCTAGGGAAAGTGAGATTTAATGACTTTACCAGATGGAGCGATACAAGGCGCATCATACATAAAGGTCCGGTCCCACCGCCCAAACTTTTGTTGGAGCGTTCCTTGAACGGTAGGGAGAGGGGCCGAATTTCGACAATGCTCGTCACCGCGCCACAAATTGGGGAAAAAAAAATCGAAAACACGGGCGTTGCCTCAGCGTGCACCGCTAAAGCAGGCGTTGCTTGACGTTGGTTTAACGTAGCGAGCAGTAGCGAGTGGTGGTTTACGTGATGCAAGCGTTGATAGAGCGGCGTGGCGTTCGCTGCGCATGCGGGCATTGACGGGGGTTTAAAGTTGGTTTAGCGGCACATACCGCTTTTGACTACGGAGCTGAACGGATCGCTTCGATAGAAGTTCTGATAGATTTTTGATAGAAATTCTGGTCCCACTCCCGACACCTCCTTACCAACGCCAAACCAAAGTTCATCATCCAATGGATCGCGTCCTTCAACGCCTGACACCATTCCAACAATCCCGTGTCGCTCGTAAACGCTTACAACCGCCGTCCACCAAAGTTTGTGCAACGTTTAATCACCGCCGGGCAAGTTGGTGAAGCAGCGGTGGTCCAGCGTTCAAGATGTCTGCATTGCTTAGCGGACCAAGCATCCATGAACTTGCCTTTAGCGGTGCCAAACTTTGACTGGGCGTTGTTGGAGACGGTGGTGAACTTTGCCGGAGCGGAAATTGCCCGCCCTTACGCCTCGCAATATTTTGTGCAGCTCAAAACTTTAGGAGCAGTAGGAGGGACCATCAGTGGTGGCCGAGCAATAACGGCGTTGCCTTAACGGGGGCCAACATTCTGTTAAACAGTGGTGAACGGTAACGAGCGGTGATGAATTTATTTAACCGCTCCAGGAACACTCCAGCAAAGTTTTGCGGTGAGACCGGGCCTTAAGGTCTTTGCTGTTGTCATAAAATCAGGTGATGGAACACAACTGCTACTGGATAAACATCCATGATGTCAAATTACTCATGGAAGCTCAAGACCCACTGTCTTTAAAGACTTATCATCTGCTTGTTTTTGTTTCAGTAGAGATAGCTACATCATACTCACATCTGGTTTCTGGAGGTAGACATAGACTTGTCCAGCCTCCCATTTCTCTATGGCTGGCTCTCTGTCTGTGAACATGGGTGCTCCCACCAGCAGATCAGCACGACTATGAGGTCAAAGGTCAGAGGTCAAGGAAGAAGAGAGCGATAGAGAGAGAGAGAGAGAGATTGATAGAAAGAAAGGAGTAAGATACAAAGAGATGGTTAAAAGGAGAATTATGTTTTTTTGAACCCCCCAAAAATAACAAACATAAGATGGATACAGATAAACTACCGTACTTGCACACTCACAAAGTGTTATTAACCAATTCAGGCCAATTTTGTCCACATTTCTCTCCATAGACTGCAGTGCTAACTTAAGCATACCCAGGTACGCTATGACTATGGTGATATCCTGCCATCAATATCTTGGCAATCAAAGGAACGACTAGCTTTAAACTCACAAGTGATTCCTTTCTGCCTAAAGGTTTGCAATTACATGTATGATTACAGCATTAGCTGGAAAGTAATAACTTTTTACTAAGATCTTGAATCCGGGTCCTGAATGAAATAAAAACAACCCTTTAAATTGTTTTCATTATTCTTACCTGTCATGTTGACGTCTACTGCTGCCACGCTGTATCCAAAGTACGACACGATCTGTAATCCGATGACAGGCGGTTCCAATTTCATTCAATCTTGATGATCAAAGATAGATACCTATGGATAAGATAGAGAGAGGACAGTGGGAAACGGATGCTTAAGAATATGTCTTATGAATTATCAACTTGTCAACAAATACTGGTCAAAATGTTAACTTCACAAAACAACAAGAATGTAGAATGTCATAAAACATAGGCTAGTTCTTTCGCCATTAGTACATATTGAAAATTTAGCGACTTGCAAAACTCAAGTTTGTGCTTCAGCTTATTTTACTGGATAAAACTTTGGGAAATCCTGACTAAATTTGTCTCTAACAGAGATTTTAGTTTTACAACACAGTTTTGTCGTCTACATGGCTCTCCCACAATGGAAATAGATTTAAAGATACATATATGATTCAATTGGATAATTTTTTCCGATTACATTATCATGGGAACGAATTTGGTTGCTCACTTTCTAAACCTAACTAACGAGACTACCCTATATATATGCCCGAGAATAACTATTGGAGGATGTATGTGATTTAATTGTTACATAACTATGCCACTATGTCCGTTGCAAGGGTGCTGTTTCTAAAACTTTTTCAAAGAGGCTTTTCCTGGTTTAACTGTCATGGAACATAATGCCAAGCAGAATATTTTTAAAACCTTTTTCCATCTACATTTATTCTATTCTGTATTAGATATTTTTGCTGCTATTATCGGCATTCAAAGACATGTACCATTTATTATTACATTTAGGTATAATGGACAAAATTTAAATTTCCTATAAGCATGTTCAGTTGACAATAATTGACCGTAATTTTTAACACTTATCAAATGCCTAACTGTCCAACCATAATCCCTAACTGTTTAACCCAGCCCTAATACACACCTGGACTCAATATCAAACCTAACCCTAGCCACAAACCTAATATAAAACCCTACATCTGACATACATGTATAGATGAAATAAAGCCCAAGCAACTATCATTGCAGCAGATCTGCCCTACCTTGACACAAGGAAGCATAAGACACAAAGGACATATCCTGGAAGAGAGTTTGTCATTTACGCAGACATCAATGAAATATAATGCCTTTCCAGACATATCTCTCAGATGGATGAAATTTTAGATATACACTCTAAAAAACTGAAGTGCTGTTTTTAGCTCTTCAGAGGCTGAAATCAGCACTTTTAAGAGCTTGCATAGTGACTGCACTCAAAGTGCTGTTTAACTGCACTGAAAGTGCTGTTTTAGCACTTTCACATGAGCTGAACTTTCAGCAAAAAGTGGCGAAAATGGTGTGACTTCGTTGGGATTCGAACCTGGGTCCCCTGCATGAGAAGCGCCGAAGAGCACGTTTAGACCAATTCACATCTCACGATTACTAGTAGATCATATTGTTGCATGATGAACTTTATTCAAACTTGCCATAATCATCTACTATGCTGTCATAATTAAAGCAATTAGCGAGATCTTCGTTGGTCTATTGGAACGTCAGGCGTACTCTTCCATGTCTAGGGTGAACCTGGTTCGAATCCCATACCGACATTGAACATGTTTTATTGATAAATTAACACTTGGGCAAGTGCTAAAATTGCACTTCAGGTGCTGATATAGCACTTTAAGTGCAGTCACTATACGAGCACCAATAAATTAGCACTTCAGTTTTTAGAGTGTACAGTTTTGTCTGTAATGAGACACTCGGGACAAATATAAAATATGAATGGCAGAAGTTCAGAGTAAGTAGGTCCTTTTCGGGATCCCTCATAACCTCCAGAAAGATAACTTTGTGCACCGTGAAACCTTCCACTGCTAAACTAAAACTTTTTAGATAGTCTCTGCTTCCTATTGTTAAGTGGGCTTTAAATGTTAGCACACCACAAAAAAAACATACCAATCCACGTAGAGACTGCCCTCTGGGGGTGCGACAACATAGTCTTCACGGCCGTCACCATTAAAGTCACCAAGAGCAAGAGAATAACCTATAGAGAGAGACAGAGAGAGACAGAGAGACAGAGGGAGAGAGAGATAGGAAAACAGAGAGACAGAAGGAAAGAAAGAAGGAATAAAAAGAAAGAGAGACAGAGACAGGAACAGAGAGAGAGAGAGACAAAGGGAGAGAGATAGAAAGAGAGAGAAGAGACAGAGAGAGAGAGAGAATGAGAGAAAGAGAGGATAGAGAGAGGAACAGAGACAGAGGGACAATTAGTGAGAGAAAAGGTAACAGTGAAAGTGTGTGTGAGAGAGAGAGAGAAATAGATTAAAACAGGAATTAGAGAGATGGAAAGAATATACAAAAGACAGTTAGACAAAATATTATTAAAATCATATCTTGTATCTAAACAAATATTACATACTGATATAAAGAGGGCTACACACTAAATCTATTTGGGTGGAGCGGTTTATGTAATTCCAGGGCCTCTTTTCATATGCCCCTTTATCTGTTGCAGGTTCAACTTTTGGACCCATGCTCCCCCCCCCCCCCTGCTTGATGCTGAGTTTATGTTTGGCTGCAGTGCAAAACTACATGTATGATTGAATTTTATTTTGTATACTTTATTGTATATCTCAACAAAGAACATTATATAACAATATACATAAAAATAATTGCACATAAACAATATAATTGCAATAGTAATCCAGGTCATGGCACATTTTCTCTTCATTTATCTTCTTTTTAAACTCTTTGAATTGTTGTTTATTGTTTATTACACTTTAGTGTTGCGGGCACTTTAGTATTCGATCAGGTATGGAAGGAAGGCCTGTGGGCCATGGACATGGAGTTATCCGATTCTTTTTCCAGGCAGCCTTATCGGGTGCATTAGTGCCTAAAGAAGCAATGTGTTGACGTCAATTATATTTCATTATCATTATACTGAATCATGTATTTCATGTATTGAAAGTGCTGAATAAATAATAAATAATAATAATTACTGTGGATGCAGGACATACAATACAAAACATAATATAAAAACCGACAGATCTAATTGTAAGTCACATTGTTATAAAACACAGTTTACGAGATACATGTAGATATTTCTTATAAATAAAGCTGTTACATTTCAAGTATTATTTATATAACAGATAAATCCTACATTATTATGTACATACATGTATTAATTGCACCAAAGTATGTGAATGACAACACATACAGGCTTGCATACATGTAATTAATGTACATACTCTGGTACATTGTACAAGGTAATTACTTGATTAATGCATCTTTAATTGCTAGCTGCTGCTTGTCAAATCAATGTGCATGATGTCACTGAAGGATTTAATTAAATGGTCATCCTCAGATAAAAGAAAAATGTCTGCCAAAACCTGAAGGGTGCTGACTAACAGACTTTTAAAAAGAATTAAAGGGGACGTCCACCTAAAAGCTGTTTTTAATAAAAGCAGAAATTTAAAAAAAACAAAACATGCGTACATCAGTGAAAGTCTGACATTTCGACAGAGGATTAAAAAATGTGTTGTTTTTTTCCCCTTAAAGTTTGTGAGGTCATTTTCGCAACGTAAATATATGTATGATATAGTGTTTATACACACTTCTCTGAAATAGAATTATCAAGAACCATAGAAATTTAAGTAAAAACCATAATTAGGAGAAAGCAACCCGCAAGTGAAGTCTAAAAATTAAACAAAAAATAAATGTCTAAAAACATGCACTTTGAGGAATTTTTTTATAAAACTTCACTAATCAATTTCTCTTAGTCTCCTGCTTTATCAAAACCATATAATTTCAAAGTGGATTTCCCCTTGTAAACATGGCTGTCAGTGGAAAACTGTTAAATCAATTAGAATGTATTTAAGCTCACAAAGTAAACATTATGTATTCGTAAACTAGAATAGAAAGTGATTTAATGATTTAAATGTTACCACTCAAATCAATCACACTCTAAAAACTTTCCTCCATCATAAAACCAATACAAAAAATTTTCAATAGCCAACAAATGTCAAGCTATTAGAGATTCAGCTCCAGAAAATTGAGCTTCAAACATTTGGTTTCAAAGTACTGGACACGTCAAGTAGGATTAAAGGTTGTATCTCACTTGTCTCCAAGACTCTCCGACATCTCACGAACTCCACAACGTCTCAAAGACATCTTTGAGACATCTCCAAGACATCTCCGCTATGGGAAAAATCTCATAGATATGAACGTGTTTGATTTTCCTGCGATTAATGAGACGCCTAAGAG
The DNA here is from genome assembly GCA_940671915.1 of Paracentrotus lividus. Taxonomy (NCBI): domain Eukaryota; kingdom Metazoa; phylum Echinodermata; class Echinoidea; order Camarodonta; family Echinidae; genus Paracentrotus; species Paracentrotus lividus. Next base: position 5,013,550 of record CALNVZ010000641.1, on the reverse strand, counting down.
ACTCATGAGATATCGCGGAGACACATGAGATATTGCAGAGACTCGAAACGAGTAGTCTCAAACCCGTCTCATGGTAAGACTAGTGAGATACCGCCATTAATAGACCAGAACATATTCAAATTTTATGCATACATTTTATACAAAGGTTGTTCTTGATAACCTAAAAGCTTGCCAAGGCTTGTCTGACATAGCAACAACTAATGTATGCAAACTGGATTCCATCTATTGTAGTTCATTCTTTTATTACAGGTTGTTTGAATACCTTGTTACTATGTCGCCAGGAAAGAAACATTGATAAATTATAATAAAACAGATCTATTACTGTGGAACATGATATCTGTGGGAATAATGAGACACTTGATATGTGCTTGATAAAATAAACATAATGGGCCTTTGAAATAACAGCACTTTAACTAAGATAAGTCCGAGAGGAAAAACGCATTGTTAATAGTCTAAGATATTTAAAACTTCAAGACCATGAAATTAAAATGTCATGTTAATTCATATCCAAATGGTTAACTGAAATCCAAAGAATAAAAATTGTTCCTTTTTTTAATATCTAAAATGAACTTACATGAATAGACCTGATGAATTCTGTGTCAAATCAATTTGTTAATAAAGTACAGTTGTAGATAACTGTTCAGTAAATAATTTGGCAAGACTAAGATTGGAAAATGTGATCTTTCCAGGTAATTCTATTTGATTAATGTATCAATTTCCATATCAATTAATAAATCTGTACATTTAAGAATAAAATTTCCTATTATACACCTAAAATTTCCTGTTCAATATGATCAAGATTTATAAGATATTATTGTTGCATGAATCGTGAGAATGTCAATGGCGGATCCAGGATTTGAAAATAGGAGGCACAGCCCAAAAAGGTGAAAAATAGGGGGTGCAGACTAATGTATAGTCATTGAGTGGTTTTCAAAAAATAGGCAGGGGCCCCTCTCCCCCCCCCCTCCCTTCTGATCTGCAACTGATTGTGAAGTAACCATTTAGCTGCAAATTGAATAATACCACATTTCAAAACAAAAATATAATGCAATGACAGAAGTGTGGTGTAAATATCAACAGAACTTGAACAATGAAATCAGCGTCCATATCCCCCACTTGTGAGGGTCACATTTCGCACCATCAACCTCAAAGTATTTGTTTCCAGAATTGAAGCGATTAAACGTCGGTACCGGAAGATGTGACAAAAAGACTGTTGTGACATTTTCAATGAGGTCCAATTTTTTTCTCTCTTTGTCATTGTACTTATATTCCATTTTTTCTCATATGAATTTTGTAGACCCGTTTAACCAATAATGATATCATCACCGATTCTCCTCAACTGTTTAATAATGAGAAACAATTATTGAAGTACAAAGGAAGCCTATGACAAGCAATTGTGCTGCAATGTCTACATGCATCGAAGTGGAACCCAAATTAATGAGCAAACAAGAGTCATACATCATGAACTCATTTGTGGGGTGAAGAGAACAATATCAATCCAATATTTGTTATGGACTAATATTTCAACATAATCGCAACCTAGAAAGAACGAAACTGACAATAAATGATAAATAAATATGATTGTTCTGTTGTGAGCCAGAGTGTCATGTACACCCAGTACATATAGAAATATATGTTGCCACTTGCCTTTATAATGATCTCAATTTTTCTTCCTTTCATTTCTTTCATTATTAGAAACAAAAACTTCATTTGTAAACTCAGTCTATCAATATATTAATAATAGGCCTACATATAAAATCTTATTACTACTGTACAGAATACACCTTACACAGAAATCAACTAAAAGACGGTCATAAAAACTAATATTACAGATTGATGAATCTGAATATACTGCCTTATTGATCATGTACTCAGCCATTCGCATCTCAATTTTTTGTTTCAAGATTTATTCAAACCTCATGACGTTACCAGTACACAGAGAAAATGAAAAATGTACATTAACAGGCCTGCATGGCACAAAGATTTGCTCTTTAAAAATAAATTATTGTTGCGTTCATGAGATTAAATTGTGAAAGAAACTGTCTCCAATGTTCGGTCCTAACATTTCAAAAAAAATTTATATTGTGACTATGGTGAGATTTGAAGATCCATCGTTTCCAGTTGATTTTTTCAACTATATATCTACCTAACTAACATGAAAGTAATTTGAAGCTCGCAATAATTTTTCTTCACCTTTCCCACTACACTAGATTCTCTTTAAGCAAACATTTAAATTGGAATTGGCAATGGAACATGATGTGATAAAGAGGTATCACGCTCATAATCAAAACGGAAATGAAACATTAGCAATTGGAGACGAGGACTAACTTGACGTGCGAATTTACTTGGAAAGAAAGCAGCCTAATACCATGTTTACACTGTGACTCGGCCGGGGGGTTCGACACGGCGATTTTATGTCGTATTTGTCAATGTGATTTGCCACCAGAGTTCGGACACCTTTTTTTGCTCCATAAGAATTGTAGGTTTCGATCCGGGAAGCATGCAGGTTCGACGTGGCAATTTTTCTGTGTGTAAACAGAAAACGTGTTGACCTCGATGACCTTGAGGTCAGAATTTGACTATTCATCACAACAAACATTAATGACGTCCCTGTACTTGTGGTTGTGATCTCTGAGCCATATTGAACTCGCCTTTTTTGTTCTGTATAAACATGATCATGGGTTCACTCATTGCAGTGTTAGACCTTTCCTGAGGTTTCGACACAAGAACCGAGTCACCGTGTAAACACGGTATAACTTTGAAAGATAGCTGCGTAAGTGCCAAATCATAATAAGGTCACTTTACTTGATAGTAAACAGTTTTGGTATGGTTTTTGCCTCATCATGCTTGGAACATTAATGTCCTTAACCAGCTGTTCTTTTGTTTCGAAGGACAGAAAACTGGATATGTTAATGCCAAAACATGAGCCCCCTATTTGTTCATGTTCCACATAAAACATTAACATAAATCTTGGCTTTGAAAATCATGGCCCAAAAGTATTTGCTGGATCTTTAATCTTAATCTGTGCGAAGATCTTTTAATTTTGTTGTCGGGGTGGGTTGTATGTCAACCAAAGGTTTTGATTTCTCTGACCCAGGGCTATATACTTCCAGGCTAAAAGTTGTGCTATTCAGACAACTACTTCTGGTATTTAATTTTTTTTTTTAATTCAAAGCCCATGTGTATGCACAGATCAAAAGCACAAAATCTCAATGTAACAATACAGAACACAATAGAAGGCCTCATATAAAGCTTTGTTCTAAAATCTCAAATCTATCAATACATTTCATAAATTTCATAATGTAACACTCAATTATCAACAATAACAAAGTATTTCCTGGTCGCAAAACAGAAGCTCTGCAGATTTACTTTTTCATAATCCTTTCCAATTCTTCCTGAATTACCCCCAAAGTCATATCCTTGAGCTCCGACCATATTTTAATGTTTCACTTTCTTTGTTTTCAACCGCAAATTACTAATCAAGTAAAATAATAGATACAAATCTGACACTCGGTCAAAATACCACAGCACAAAGGGATTTTGGATTTCATCCCAATTTCGGCAAGGATTATTTATCATATTTTGACACTGAATAAAAACTGATTCAATTGTACGAGATTCACATAGCAACTGATAAAACAAACATAACCAAGTGATGTCATATACATTTGAAGTATTATTTCAAAAGAGTTTAAATCCACTTTGTTCATTCAGAGAAACGGTGTTTGCTTATCAGCTTTTCTATTTATTATCTCATACATGACTTTTTTTTAATTCCTCTAAAAACTTAGCTTACTATGCTTTTCTTCAAATACACATCGATCTGGTCAATGGTTTAATATATCAATAAGCAATCCAAATACGACAAAGCATGCTTACTGCCATTATAGTGGAAAAATTGACATATATTAACCTACTCTTCACTGAATCTAAGGTTTTGTAACCTCGAGAATTGAAACCTCGGTGGCTAACCCTGAGTCGGGTTTACACAATGCGTGTATACTCTGCGAGATTTTGTAACCTCAAAAAATAATCCCATAGCAAGAGCCAGATTGGATCATCCATCATTTGTGCTTGCATGTCTAAACCTTAAGAACTGTCTGGGTTTTAAATCTCGACTAATTCTTGAGGTCACAAACAATACAATGAGTGTGTCCTCACATGTCTTAAATCCTAGTTAAAGGCGGTCCTGCACGAGCATCGCTAAGCTAAAACAAGGACTGAAGATGCGATCTGTGTGGAAGCCGCCATTGTTCCACGAATTATTCGCGAAGAGCATGGCTTAATTTGCATACGGTTTTATGCAAACACGCGCCAGCCAATCGCGATCGCGCTACATGTGAGTGCGATTAGCGTACAAGCGTGTGTGTGTGTGTGTGTGTGTGTAAAAAGCACTGTACGTATCAGTGTTCGGAGCTCGAGATGTATATGCATAGCTACCGAAAGCTGTTCTCTCATGCATATGATGAGCATGCGAGCAGTCGAATCAAGGCCGATAAGAAATTGGCTCATGACTTCGGCATCGTTCGGGCGTTCTAGCTTTCGGTTTGTGGACCACTGCGTAAGAGTCGCACATCGTTGGTATGAATGGACAGCTTGCATAGTTCGTTACCGCGTGCGTATTTTGAACTCCCTCTACACTATGAGGAACGTGCATCTTTAACCTCGAGATATTAATTTTCAAGGGTTATCTGGGGTGTGAACGTACTAGGTAATATCATAAACTTGTTTATATCCACTTAGTCTAATAGCAGTTGGTCTAACTCTCTGTTTGTTTAATACCACTTGGGCTAAACACACTTGGTCAACTAACAATTTGGTCTAATTAACAATAGGTCTAATACATACTTGGTCTAATTTTCACTTGGTCTAATTGCCAATTTGTCTAATATTCAAATGGTCTAATTGCATTTTCATTCAATGCTCAAATGAATATTTGGTCTATTACCAGTTTGTTACTGGAAGTGACCAAGTGGTGATAGACTGAGTGGACCTTAGACAAAATTAGAATTAGACGAAATGGCACTTAGACCAGAGGGCAATTATACGAACTGGTTGTAGATGAAATGGAACTGGACCATGTGGGATGAGCCCAATTGAAAATTAGTCAAAACGGGTTTAGACCAAGTTGCAATTTACCCACACACTTACCTCTGTAGCTGTTATCAAAACTTAATGCCTGTTCGGGTGTACTTGTCACATCGTCCAGTACAGATAGACTCTGAGCATAGATTTGTCCTGCAACAAGAAATAAAAACAATGATTATTCTACATGTACATATAATCAATAAATCATTGTGTTGTTTTTTTGTTTCTGGCAAAGGGGTAAAAGTGAGGCATGATTTAAAAAAAAAAAACCTTTCCTGCAGAAAACGAAATGAAAGTATATTATTATTGAAGTATAAATCTTGCTTTGTCCAAGATGTCAGTGGCAAAGACCAAGACGGATTAAATTGATAAATGTTCAAATTGGATGTCCGATTTTATGCACGCACGTGCCCACTCGCACCCTTTTCCTGGGCACAAAACAAAATATTCAATTGATTTCTAGGGACAGTAAAATCATATTGGAGCTCTCTCTATAAATACAATTTACATGTTAGGAGCCAGAAAGGTATGGGAAGTCAGTCCACTCTGAGGTTTTCTTGGTTTTAATAAAAGCAGAAAATGAGAGAAACATTTACATTTGAATTCATTAAGTTTTGATTTTGTGATGTCACTTACAAGCTGCTGTCCCATACCACATCTTAAGGAAAATTTGCATTTCTAAATACAATACTATCAAAGTTTGAGTGATTCATTACCTTGTAAATAGTAGCTGCCGGGTGCCCCCATGACTAACGCACTGTTATCCTGTAACCAAACAGAAATTACACAAATTATTTACAATATTTCAATAAATATTCATAATCCTACAAATCATAATAACCAGTAATACTTTAATTTCTGTCACATTTGAATGTATTTGTCGGTTTTAAAGTATTTGTTTATTTTTTATTTTTTCATCCACACAAAACACACAAAAAAAATGTAAATATATGAGAGTGAGAGGGAGGGGTGGGAGAAAGAGGAGACGGGGAGAAGTTGTCTATTTTATCCAAATTTGTCACATTGAGGAATAGTGGCACATCCATGGGTCTTTGCACTAAATCAATGTTTTTAATTTTTGATGTTTGTTTTAAATCCACCACAAAAACCAATGGTAATGAAATTAAACACAATCCAAATAAAGGCAACAAAATCCTAAACCAAATGTGCAGTAAGGATGGTAAAATGGTTTTATAGAAAATAAACAAAATGGCAAATGTATTTTAGGCGGCAGAACGAATTTAAAAGTGGGGGGTCACGATGGAAAAGGGGCACTTTTTCTGAAAAAAGGGGCACTTGAGATCAGAGGCTTAAAGAGAAAAGTATTCGGAAAAGTATAGGGGTTATATATAGAAAGTTTACCTTTACATTAATAATTTTACTGGCTTTGTAGTTTATTAATGATAAACAAAAGGAATGCGAGGGCGAAGCACAAGCCGAAAATGTTGAGATAAATGTGCATTACATACCCTATTCAGTATCCGCGAGCTCAAAATTTGAGTTAATTGTGCATTATAAACCCTATTAAGTATCTGCGAGCGTGAAGCGCGAGTTGAAATTTATGAGCACAAAATTGTAGCTTATTGTGCATCGCAGCATGATAGACCCTATTTAGTATCAACGAACGCAAAGCATGAGCCAAAAATTTTGAGGTCAAAATGGGAGTTAATTCGCGAGCGCGCACGGACGAGTTGAAAATTATGAGCTCAAAATTGTAGCTTAATATGCATTATAGACTCTATTTAGTATCAGCGAGCGCAAAGCACGAGCTGAAAATTTGGGGTTTTAAAAGCCATAGGAGTAACATGGGGCACTTTTAATCTTAAATGTGCCCCTTTTTAGTATTAAAAGTGCCCATTTTAGTATAAAAATGGCATTTTATTAGCTAAGAAAAGGGGCACTTTTGGGTCATAAAAAGGGGCACTTTTAGGGTGGATGAAAAAGTTGGGGGGGGGGGCACACTGCCCCCCTTGCCCCCCCCCCAGTTCCGCCACCTCTGAATGTATGTTTGTTCAGGAAAATGAAATATATTTTGATTAAGAACTTACACTTGGTATCTGCGCACTGAAGCCAGCTTGGCAATGGGTAATTTTATCAAACCCAAACAGATCCTCTGTAAATCAGGAAGAAAAAAGAGACAATTGTATCAAAAACTAATTTGACCACGGATATCCTGGTACATTATATTTAAACAATGAGATATGTGTACACATATACCGGCAATTAAAATGCAATTTAAATCTAACAGCTTATCGATAAAGACCAAATTTTTTGACATCTAGTTTTGGTTGTTTGCTCACGTCTTCATCCCTTATCCGTTACAATCTTATTAAAAGCTAATTTAAATTGCTTGAAAGTGACCGGGATATATAAACAAATAAATAATGAGATACAATATATACTGTACATACCGGCAATTAAAATGTAATTTAAATCCAAGAGCTTATCGATGACAACCTACTTTTCTTGACATCTAGTTTTTGTTGTTACTTCATTCCTTATCCACTACAATCTTATCAAAAGCTAATTTAAATTGCTTGAAAATGACCAGAGATATATAAACAAATAAATCATAAAAATTATCAACTAATTTTATTATTTACGATATGGAAATATACATTTGCCTACCATTGCTATTCGACCTCGAATCGCCCCCTTCCTAAAGTCTTGGAGGCTTTGTCAAAGCCACCGTTCGAGCCTTTGAACTCGATTTCCCTATTGAATCTATCCATTAAGACTAGTTTCTCCTAGCCATTGCCTCCGGGCAAAGAGAAGTTCCCTTCATGCTCTCTCAATATCACCAGGTCATATTCGTTGGGAGAGACATGGGGTTCGTATGATTCCTATCATTTCGTTTATTGCAAAGAACCAAAACAGCTTCGTCGGGCTCTATCGAGATCTTCATTCGGCCTCTGACGGGGTTCTCATCTATCAGAGAAGACAAATTATGGGTGCCCCGTTGGGCCCTCAAATGGTACATCAAGAGAACGGAGAATCTTCGTAAATCTTCACAGTTATTTGTTTCTTCCGTGAACCCCATAAAGGGGTTTCTAGAGATACGTTATCCCGGTGGATTGTCTCCGCTATCAAGGCTGCGGGAGTGAAGGCCCTTGAAGAGGGATCTACTCCCAAGGCCCATCAGACCAGGAGCATCAGCTCCTCTTGGCTATTTACAGGGGTCGGTGTGGAAGATATCTGCAAAGCTGCCTTTTGGCGTTCTGCGAATTCTTTCACCTCCTTTTACCTGAGAGACGTTGCCGCTAGTGAGGGTGTTTTCTCCACTGCACCTCTCAAAGCGGCGGCGTCCTCCATAGTTTCATAACCAGTTATGGTTGCCCTCCGACTTTTGTCGGTGCTGGTCGTAGCAATGGTAGGCAAATGTATATTTCTATTGAAGTAAATCATAAAATTATCAACTAATTTTATTATTTACGATATGGAAATATACATTTGCCTACATTCCTCCCTCCGTCCCCTATCCTTGCAACATACGGAAGTTTTTGGGGCGAGAGAGTTAGAGGAGGAGTATTAGATCGCATGCGCCGCATCCTCGTCGATGGAGGGCGCTATTTAATGGGGGTGGGGGTAAATAGGCAAACACTAGGGCAAAAATTTCGGTGTAATTTCGTTT
>CALNVZ010000641.1:4977555-4992893 GCA_940671915.1 Paracentrotus lividus | reverse complement strand
TTACTCTTTCAGAATATGTAAAATAATTTAGGGTTATAATTGGTTTTCTTTCTATTGACATTTTTCTAGGTGTAAAGTTTTTTTGACTCACTCGGTATAGGCCTATATATGCTGTATCATCACGTCTGCAAATGAATGTATTCATTGTTTAATTACAAAGTAGGTGTACAATTAAAAAGTAGGCGTACAATCAAATGCTTACGATGCAATCATTTTCCGCACATTATTTGAAAAAAGTTGTGATTATGTGAAGAAAAAAAAATTATGGGGTATATTCTTCATGTTGAGTTCCTGAATTGCTGAAGAGTATTATGAGCCCTTTTCGTTAGAGAAAAGGCTAGATCGGCTTCAAACCCCAGTAAAGTCACATCATCTGATTTGGCCCATTTTTACTTCTCCAATCATTTGCCCAAAGTTGTTGACATAAATCAGGTCTAAAATGATAAGACATGTCCCTGAAGTTAGAGACAATTCTCACAAGCATCTTGGATCTTATTATATATTAATTACTCTGGATAATTCAATGACCGGATGAAATTAGGTACTTTGGCAAATTGCCTTTCTTGTCCCCATGCTGCCTTACGTCCAAGGAGATTCTTAATAAACACCTTGATGTTGTTTTAAGAAAAACTGACCTTCAAGATAATCTTGACTAATTGTGAGTTCTGGAATAATCACAAATAAATTCTAAAAGAATTATAAAATAATGGTGAAACAAGCAGAAAAGAGCTGAAATCTGAAACTGAAAGAGCTACTATACTTTGTACGGAAGAGGATCTAAAAAAACTTGAACATAAAAACCAAAAAGTTGAAATCAGCTTGAAAGCTGCATTATCACACCCCCGCAAATGATTTTATCTGGAGATGAATCTTTCAAATAGTTCTTATAAAATATAAGAAAAGAATTTCATAAGAATTTGGCCTGAAAACACTGTCAACAAGTTCATATGGATTACACTTCCAATCAAACTTAGTTGTGTATTTTAGATATATTAATTATTTCTTCTGGACAATTATTGTATGATTATGTTATTTTTAACTTTGTGAATGCATCGCAATTCGACTTTCCCGCAATGATGTTTTGTTTTGATCAATAAACCATTTATCTATCTATCTATCTAGTTCCAGATCATAACTGTAACCTTGTCTATCAAAACATTTGTTTTGGTTCTGTGATATCATATTTTTCATTGACCTTTACAGCTAAACGATGATCCTTTGCCTAAAATAAATTTCTGAGAATTTGCAAAGATCCTCCCTAGAAAATACAAAGACCTTTCTTAAATGCAAGACATCCTTGAATGTCGCGAGAAGGTCATCATCATCTTGGATGGAATGAGATGTGACATGCGAAGTGAAGGAACATCTGAACCCATTACCTGTGCTGCGTAAGATTCAATTAAGTGGACAGTCCGAGGCATGGTTCGTTTAGCGAGGGAATTACCCAGGAATTTCCTTTTCCCAAACTGCCTAATTATTGTCACCAGGGCTAATTCCTCACAGCCAGACACATGGTCTACATTGAAGCTTTACAGGAGGAATGACCTTTCCCTAAAAGAATCTAAAAATTATATTAATAAATATACTTTTATAGCTTACATCACTGCAGCGATGTCTAAATTAAGGCCTAAATAATCCCTTGGAAGCTGAAGTTCAAGAAAGGTCTGTTAAGATTATCTATAGATAGTTTGTTTTAAAAAAAGTATACTATTGGGCATATCAGATGGGTGTTAGGGGTAATACGCTAGTGTGATTGCAGAGGTTATTATTTTATTTTACTTATAAGGAAAAGTTGGACAAATTAACCTTCACTTGGTACCCCACCCCCCAAAAAAGGGAGAAAAACAGGGGGCACTACACTTACATGCAGCCAATGCACATGGGTTTCACAATTGTGTCATCTAACTTTTATTGGGGCTTTGTGCCTAGAAGCACCCCCCCCCCCTGTAAAGATGGCTAGCATGGTGCCTTGTCCTCTTCCCTCTCTTTTCTTACAGCCCAAGTTAAGTTTTAGAAAGCCTTCATATAAATTTCCTTTTGCTTCTTTGATCTTTAGTTAATCTGTAACAATATGCTGTGATGTTCTCACCATTGCATTTGGAATATTCCCCAAAGGATACAGTATAGGTACATTCACCTACAAGAATTCAATTCCATGCCTTTGAATACTTCTATATAAATACATTTAACTCAAATCAATGCAAGTCCCATAGCTCCAATTTCAATATCTGGTACCCAAATTATCCGACACCGCAAAGTCCTGTTGGAAAGATCTATCTAGAGCCTGCTATGACTTATTATAACCGCAAATGGCAGACTGAACTATGTGAATAGCAGGTATAATGTAAGTGCAAAATCATGTCTGAACTTTCTGCCAGATATTCATGCATTCGACAACCCATACACAAAAGATGAAAATTTTACAAAACTTGTATTTAAAGAGATATTGTATGAAGAATCTTTTTGTAGGAAAATCGGAGCAGGTGAGATAATAATTTTGTCTTCGTCAAGTTAATAATGATAATAATTGTTTAAAATTCCAATTATAATGATAATAACTTTATACTTTCATATTTGATTGTTCGATTATTATAATTAAGTGAATAAATCAGCATTATGTGATACAATTTGGCATACAGTTTGCAATATTGATACATATAATTGAATGCGCCTCTATCATCTCCCTAGAACTAGCAGGCATGTGCCACGTAACGCCCCTATATTTAAACTTTACTACTCATTATCTGTAGGCCTTACATGTTAAAATCTGAAAATGTTTAATACCCCCCCCCCCCTTAAAATCTTTTAGCATGCGCCCCCTCTCCTTATCTTAAAATCCTGGATCCGCCGCTGTACATGCGATGCAGGCCTACCCATAGAAACACGGGGCAAACTACTGAATATCAACAATACTAAACGAGGGTCGGGCCACGACGTTTACTTCAATGGCGGCTTTTTTATTTCAATCCCATATGTTTGGAGATCAAACCTCTCAGTGAATGTGACAGAGTGGGGCACAGCACAGCTGAGTCTGTCATTAGAATGAAAGAGGCATGAATACCAGGGGGAATTCAATGTTGCATTGAATTATGCGCTGAATTAATGGATGGTTGGAAAATACTGTTTTGTTCAATTATTCATTGGTAATGCCGCTGAGTTGCCGTTTATCCACATTTCAGGGATAATTAAATGACACCTCTCATTGATTATGCAGTGTTTGGGAGTGAATTTTATTGTAATGGATTTATTGGGCTGTAGGCTACTGCCATTTATCCAACATAGATGTAGGCTACAGTAAGTGTATGGTAGGGAAGAAGGAAATAAGGTACATAACAGAGCAATTTAGATCCGGTAGGCTCTGAAATATAGATATGCCGGTACCGCTAAGATCTAAAACACTAAATAATCACTGTACAAGTCTTATTTTTACTTTGGCAATTCTAAAAAGTGCTTTTGCAAACAAAAACTATTTTTACAATAGCAACAGAAGTCAACACGTTAATACTTAACCTTACATTGATGGACAAGAAAACAAATCTCCATTCATGCATTGTGCCTTTTAATATGCGCTGACTACACATGTAGGGCCTATACAGTGTACCAGTACTGCCAACCTAAAATCGTATTTTTGTCTTTTTCATTTGGATAAGGGGTACCAAACTCATTAAATGTCAATAATTATTCAGATCATAAAAATGTCAATCCCCATCCACCTGTCGACCTGAAAACCTTTTATTATTCAATTATTTTCAATAGAAAACAAGGTAAATATGCCAAACATTTTGACAAGTGTGTCATCCCTGCACCAAAGGCATTCGTTCTGGTAAATGAGGGACATAGACAATTCATTGAACAATTAAATGTTTTCTATGAAGACAGGTGCGATGTAGTATGGCATGATGGTGATGTGCATTCATAGACATCTATAGATCTTAGTACCCCCTTAAGAAGCGAAAGAGGATAGAAAAAGTACGTAATACGATTTTTTGTTGGCAGGTCTGGTGTACTTATACTATGCAATGTGTGTACATACCAACTATATACAACCATATTACAATGTAGGCCTATAGATATCTTACAATTCTATTGAAGTGACCTGAGGCGGGCTTGAATGCCTCAATTGATGACAAAACCCCAATTACAAATCCGCTCATCCCTCATTCTTTTCTTACAAAATGATCACTTCTCTGCTTTCTAATTCACTTTCAAGAATTTATAGAGCAAAGCTCATCCACACAAGAATGCAGCTTTTTTATGGCTTAGTTCACTATACCATCGGCCTTCGTGTATATATCCTACAAGCAGGCCTGCTACAAGTACTTAATTAGGTACCCTTAATTAGGTGTGCATGGAGCTGAAAATAAAATGACAAAAAACATTTAGGGAAGAGTTTAGGAAGAGTCGGTTTGATAAATATTTGGCATAAATCTTTATGAAAACTACACATCAAATTATTGTGAAACAGAAATTCTATATAGGCCCTACACCATGAAAAACTAAAAATATTTATGATATTGTCTCTATATGCGTACATTCTACATGTCCCCATTTTGTGTGATCATGGCATATGTCTCGTTGGCTACAATATCCTAAAGTTCAAAGGTAGTTTCCATATCTGGCTAGGCAAAGAGAAAGCCACTTGATTAATAATGTAATGTTTCAGTTCAATATTTACTTATTATATCTACATGTATTCATCATATTCCAAGAGTAATAGTTTCCCATATGGATCGCATTCATAACAGAGCTCAATGGTAACTCTTATCAAAGGGCATTCAGACCTTACCCATTGGGGGTTGTTTGCATAAATTTAGGGCCCCTCATTTGATTTTTAGGGGCACATGTGTTTTGCCCACCTGCATGTTTCAAAACACTGCCATTATGATATTCTAAAAAAAAAAAAATTTCTATCTACATTGTATTTGTTACAATATGTTAGCTCAAACAAAATGCTCTGAGATGAATCATCTACCCTTTACTGAACAATGGTCTTGCACATAGTTTTGCCACCATTTACTACTTGTACTGGTAATGTTGCAGATTTACAGTAGCTAATTTCAAAATAACTATACCTGGAACTGTAAACTGTCCATGCATTACAGACTTCGCAATCTACATTATAAATAGTTTTACTGAAGTGCTTGTACTATCATCAGTGGTGGATCCAGAGAGAGGGGGGGGGGGGGAAATTGGAATTTCAACTTTTGGTACATCCAATTTTTTTCCCCATCACACCGGCTGAGCAAAAAGGTACATCAAATTTTTTTTCATGTCATGTTGGCCCGCCAGGCCCCCCCCCCAAATCCACACCTGATTATAATGGTAATAATGCAGTACCATGATATACATGTACTTCCGGCTTTATAATCAAAGAGGCAGTTGTACAGAGGAATCACTTTTCTTCTCAACAAAAGAAATATAATCAAAAGTATTTTTGCCTGAGTACATCCCATTCTTCACATTGTCTGACGATTTACTCTGTGTCAAGTGGCAAAGCCAGGACCCCCCCCCCCTCACCTGGATCCACGCCTGATTATAATGGTAAAAACGCAGTACCATGATATACATGTACTTCTAGGATATAATCAGAGGCACTGTGTTTGTAGAAATATTTGTGGTACATTAATTTTCGCACATTTTGCGCAAAGAGCGGCAAACGTGAATTAAATAACCTGCAAATATATGGGCATCATTTCTAATGCATCTATTGAATAGGTTCCACTGCGAGCTTACGAACATGAAGCACGAATATAAGAACCAGTGAACATGTTTCACAGCAGTTGTAGAGATGAATCTCTGTCTTTAGAAAGAAATATAATCAAAGAATTTTTGCCTCGGTACATCCCATTCTTCACATTGTCTCACGATGTTCAGGGACAAGAGAAATATTTATTCTGAGGTCGCATTCTAGCCATGGCTGAGAGCCTACAGGGACCTGGGATCCATCACAAGGTTTTCCCCTCTGAGAAAAGAAGAGAATCGTTCTGAAAAGTCTAAAGAAACACTTGTATTTCAATCAGCAGGCTGGGTTAAAAGGTTAGTATGTATTGTAGTTGTAAAGAAAATAGATTTATAAATCATAAAGAAAGGGAATATTTGAAACTGAGTATTGATGTAGCCTCCAAGTACAAGTAAAAATAGGATACATGGTTCAAATCATACATATATTATACATTTTATTCAAATGTAGATTTGTTTGTTCCCATAATAAATTAACATACATGTACATCAACATGAAGTAGACTCTATGGACCTGCAACTTGTCATTGTATATAGACATTTATGTAAATAGAGAAAGCCTACATGAAATTGTTATTCTAACCAAACCTTGTTCTAACTAAAGTATTTTTTCGACAAATGAAGGGGCCGTGCATACACTCCCTTCATGCAGTAAAAAAGTTATTGTGAAGCCTGATACATACATGTACAAAGTCACTTTAAAACTATTTACAATATTTTTTATATTAATAGTCATTATTTGTCACCTGAAGAGACAATTTTTGTCATGTTCCTACATTGCATGATGTTCCTAAAAGAATGATAATCACGGCTCATCTAAAGTGTGTTATTAGTCAGATGAGATTTAGTATTCTCAACAAAACTGATACCTCATATTGTTTGGATGAAATATCGAGTGTTGCAACATACAATGTAACTATCATAATGTTTTTAATTGGAATTTGGATAATGTAACAGTACTTAACACTTCAAGTTGTTTAAGTGTTATGATTGATAAGCTTACAAATGCAATAACAAAATTAATTACCTGTTAATTTGATTGACAGTTCTGCGATTACA
This sequence comes from Paracentrotus lividus, assembly GCA_940671915.1. Taxonomy (NCBI): domain Eukaryota; kingdom Metazoa; phylum Echinodermata; class Echinoidea; order Camarodonta; family Echinidae; genus Paracentrotus; species Paracentrotus lividus. Next base: position 4,986,095 of record CALNVZ010000641.1, on the reverse strand, counting down.
AGGTTCCTTAATATTCAATTTATCTTATAATTTGTATATTTCATTAATTGATGTTTATCGTTATTCTTTGTAAATCATGTCATAATGTAAACTAATTGTGAAATCAACTGTTATATTTATTGTACACATGTTTTATTCAGCTTCTGGCTGCAACACATGTTTTTATGAATAAACCAATTTTTTAATTGAATTGAATAAATTGAATGATATTCACTTACATGTATCTCTTAAAAACATCAACCATTTTCTACTTCAATACTGCTTTGAGACATCCTCCTAAAAAAATGTTTTCCCAGAATCATGAAAACACCACTTTATTTATGACTTTGACCCCTCCTCCCCAAGGTCATGGTAGAAACCAAGTGCACTATAATGTAGGGGTGAAAAGGTGACCCCCTCAGGTGGAATTGCGACCCCCACATTAGGAATGGAATGTCTCGGGGGAGGGAAATGTCACATTACTGTCACACAAGAAATCAAAAGTGTCAAAATTAATCTTTTCCAAGGGGCAAGTTCACTTTGCTACCTCTTTGACATAATTGGTTTTTAGTATGAATAGTGACATAAAAAGATTTAGTGGTAGAATTTAATTGGAAAACAGGATTTGATTCATCTTAATTCTTATGATCCTTTGTTGGTAAGCGACTTGATACCATACATATAAATATGAATTGATACATGTAGCATGTTCACTGCAGGAATGGCTGAAAGTGTGGGTGGAGTCCCATAAAACCACCTTCTTTCCCTTAAAGTTTAGATGTCAGAATATCTTCAATTGGTTTTGCTAATGTTTCCCAAGAGTGCAGGATCTCCATTGATCAATATCATATCACTTTCCATGTAGCAAGGACACACAAACATGATAGGCCTACATGTTTTCTGTCTGTAAAGATACATATAATTGGAAAATGATACATTCTAGCTTTGTTTTCCCATTACCTCTAAAACCCTTCTTGTGTTTACTATTGCACTTTTGTGATTTCCTAACTTTCACTTTTTAAAATATAAATATATAAAATCTTTGCTAGACCTCTTGGTGAGCACTATAAATAACAAAGCAACTCTCAATTTCCATACATGTACATCATTTTGTAGAGGTCTCTAATCACTTTTGGTATCATAAAGAAAATAATTATTGTTATTTTTTTGTTTTCCATTATTTTTGTTCGCCCACAGAATTCAAAAGCAGGACCACAAAACAGAATTGGTGCAGAATTCTTCTTTTGCTTTTATCTAAACACTGTTCTCAACATAAAAGAAATTACTTGGAGGGAACTTATAATACCAACAGCCTTGTAACCTAAACCTTTCAAAAGTTTCAAAGAGGTTTGGAGAGCCAGAAGACAATAACTTTGGACTGAATGTCTCCCTAAAATAAGTTAGAGCACAAATATGCCAAATTGCGTGTTTAACCTTCTGAATGCCAAAATGACCCCACCCCCAAACATAAATTATTAATAATAATAATAATCATAATGATAATGAACAGTAATGATGATAATAAAGAAATAAATAAATGGATAAATAAATAAATAAATAAACCAATAACAAGTAAACAAACAAATTAATGAATAAATACATAACAAAATATAAAATGAATAAGTAAATAAATAAAAAAATAAATAAATAGGCCTAAACATAATTAAATAAATATACATAAATGTATAACAGTTCAATTGTCTTGCAGGCTCTCATCAGGCAAAATATTTTCTTAGATTTTCCTCAATGACAGCTTGTCACAAGAAACACCACCAGCAGTAGTACATTTGGTAGGTAAACAATTATTACAAGCCACTTGGATAATCAGAGGGGGTCCGTCACCCCCATGCTGAGAATGGTATGAACCATGAATGAACACATCAATGTCAAAGCTAATGGGTGGTTGGGGAATAAAAGTATGTCAGATATTATTACTAGTATGTTCGCAAGCGAGCTACTGTCAGTCGTGGCCCCTATTTTTATTCAATATGTTCTCAAAACTGTTCTGATTTTCCTGAAGGATATGTATGGTGTAATATTTCATATGATTTTCAGTGTAAATGTGGACAGTTGATTTTAAATCAATGATAAACAATGATTACAGCCGCTTGGGAATCTTCAGGGGGTCTGTCACACCCATACTGAGAATGGTATGAACCGTGAAGAGGGATGAACTCATAACTGTCAAGTCTGATCGAGGGTTGGGGAATAAAAGTATGTTGGATATTATTCTGTCTGCAAGCACGAGCCATTGTCAGTCATGGCTCCTATTATTGTTCATTTTGTTCTCAAAACTGCTCTGATTTTCCTGAAGGATATGTATGGTCTAATATTTCATATGATTTTCAGGGTAAATGTCTGACAGTTAGTGCCAAATCAATGATAATATTTCTTAGCAGCATAGCTTAAAATATAAAATATGAACTTGAGATTTCTCAACTTGATACTGTATTTTTTGGTTCGAGGAAAAATAACCTCAGACAACTACACCCCCACCCACTCGCCAAAAATCGACCCCCTAACTCTACACCTGACCCTATTTCTTTGGATTAGTTATCCTGGGGGTAATTATCCAGGGGTTTAGTTGTCCTGATACAGTATTTTTGATCATCACAATGATTTTTAAAACTATGATGATTTCTAAAAATGATAATTATTACTATTATTATATTTCACTTACCAGCTAAATCAAATGGAACTTGTTCACAGTCGCCACGGTTACTGAGAGGGGCTACTGGACACTTGTAGACAGCGCCCCCATTGGTCACACCAGGCTGGGCTGTGGGGGCTTCTGGGGCTCCTATTAAAACCCTGTAAGTAGATGAAGAATGATAAATTGATTAATCTTCGTTGAAACAATAGTGAGGAACGAAGGAATACTTTTGAATTTCTGCCTTGAAATTGCAAGTAAGAAGGGACAGTCACAATAAAGAAATATATCTTGATTTGAAATAAAATATACTACATAGGCCTACATTTTGCAAAGTTCAATTAAGTAATTAACTCATAGTACATTGAGTTGTTGTCACAATTATTACCATCGGGTCAAAATGAGAAATTTTCAAATAATTCATTTTCCTTTATCATATTACTGAAATTTAAACATATTAGAGTAGATGTTTCCCAGTTCAAGTTTTTTTCAATAATTTGTGATGACATGATTGACACCTCTTACAGTCATTTTCTTCATAAACCTTAAGGGCAAAAACTCTACCATAAGCCTTGGTACAAGGCTATCAAGGTCAAACAAGAAGGAATATCCTTTGGATAAAAATTATAGGGGAAACTCTATCCTAAGCCTTGATATAAGGCTAACCAATACAAGCAAGGGGGCACTTTCACCTCCTGTGTATGAAGCAGGGATCTATTTGTTTACGTCTGCTGCCTACATGTAAACCTCAAATGATCTTCAAAATAATAAACATCACTGGAAACCCTACACCGATTACCCATGACAAGATAGTCTGCAAGAACAAACCCTTATAAGCATTACACACTCAACAGAGTCTGAATTCTACAACTACACACTTCAACCCATCAGCACTGTACCTCTGAACTGAAAAAACAACACATTTTTGGTACCCTGTGCTATAGCTGCTATACTCCACATAGCTAGATAATGACATAATGACACATTTAGTCTTAGCTCCACACTGTCATGAAGTTATGTCTATGTCTCAAAGTGGAGTCTGTGTCTTAAGACTAATTAATAGGAAGGTGACTTAATCAATCTAACAGATCATGTTTGGTGGAAATAAACAGGGTACTCATTTAAAGCTGCCACTTACAAGCATCAAGATACTTTATCCTTCCATCAGTGATTAGATACCAGCCCTTATGACCTACATTCCACATCTAACAAAGATATACAATTAAATATTGACCCTTATGGTAGCCTGCTATATTCAATGGCTATAGTGCATATTACATGACACACTGGCAGAATATAATAACTAGTAATTTAATAGTTCAAAATTGGCAACTTTCACATAAACAAGCATTCAGGATTTAGATCGCAACAGGAAAAGACAAACAACTTTAAATAGGCCTATGTTGTGATCATATCAAAAATCTAGTTATATGCTTTTCAGACTGCAGTTAAAATCCTTAACCCCAGGAAATAGGTAGGGCTAAGGGGGGGCCTTAGTACCACCTATTTCCTGGGGTTAAGCTTAGCACGCTTCGGTTTCAGACTGCGTTTTACCAAAGTAGGCTAGCACGGTAAATAGTACGGTACTATCTGGCCCTGCTAAAAAGCAGGGTTAGCCGGGTAATTGCGGAGTTAGCCGGGCAATTGCGGTGCTAAGAGTTGCAGTCTGAAACCAAACCGTGCTAAGGAAAAGCGGGGCTAAGCATTAGCCAATCAATGAAAATGTGATGAATATGCATAATTATTCGTAAACTTTATAACACAAATATAGAAAAAAAACAATGAATAACATAAGGAAAAAGAGAAAAACAATGAATAACATAAGGAAAAATGTAAAAACAATGAATAACATAAGGAAAAAGAGAAAACAATGATACCAATACATAAAGAAAAAGAAACTAAAACAACTGAATAGACTTAATAAGTTTAAGTGAAAAAGAAGAGAAAAACAATGAATAACATAAGGAAAATGGAAAAACAATGAATAAAATAAGGAAAAAGAGAAAAACAATGAATAACATAAAGAAAAAGAATAAAACAATGAATAACTTAATAAGGAAAAAGAGAAAAACAGTGAATAACATAAGGAAAAAGAGAAACACAATGAATAACATAAAGAAAAAGAGAAAAACAATGAATAACATAAGAAAAAGATAAAAGCAATGAATAACATAAGGAAAGAAAGAAAAACAAAGAATAACATAAGGGAAAAGAGGAAAGCAATGAATTAAAACAATGAATAACATAAGGAAAAGAGAAAAACAATGTAAAATATAAGGAAAGAGAGAAAAACAATGAATAACATAAGGAAAAAGAGAAAACAATGAATAACATAATGAAAGAGAGATAAAATAATGAATAACATAAGGAAAGAAAGAAAAACAAAGAATAACATAAGGGAAAAGAGGAAAGCAATGAATTAAAACAATGAATAACATAAGGAAATAGAAATAAAATAATGGATAACGTAAGGAAAAAGAGAGAAAAAAAAGGAATAACATAAGGAAAAAGAGAAAAAACAAGGAATAACATGAGGAAAAAAAAAGAAGGAATAACATAAGGAAAAAGAGAAAAACAATGAATAACATAAGGAAAAAAAAACCCAAAGAATAACATAAGGATAAAAGAGAAAAACAATGAATAACAAAAGGAAAGATAGAAAACATAAGGAAAGAGATAAAAACAATGAAGAACATAAAGAAAGAGAGTGAAATCATTGATATTCATGATCCAGCAAATAGTATGGGGTTAAGGAATACCCAGTGTGAAAAGCATTGAATTTCTTAACACCGGCTAAGCAAATAGTATGGGGTTAAGAAACACAGTCTGAAAGCAAAAAAAGATAGTACGGGGTTAAGGATAGTATGGGGTTAAGGATAGTTCGGGGTTAAGAAATAACAGTCTGAAAAGGGTATTACAGTACCAACACATAGGGAACACAATCTTGGAAATTATACCATCGTCTTACAATCTCTAATAACTCCTTTTCTCATATATATGCTAATTATGTGAATACTTTGTTTAACAAAGATAATATTATTAACACACAAAACCTATAGGACCCTTATTCAATCAAATATTCATCAACAAATATTTCCCTTTAACATTGAGACAAAACATTAGATACCTTCTCAGAAAAAAAAAAATATTCTAAATGTCAAGTATTCACAAGACAGTGTTCTTGGTAAAACCATTATGTACATACAAACATACCTGCATTTATTTGAAGTATATACATGTATTGTTGTGATTCTTGACATAAGGATGACCAGCAAAATATTTCTGAAGGTCAATTTGCATATTATGTCTCATGAACAGTGAACAAATCAGGTCTGTCCAACATTTATCAAAATATTGTGTAAGTAAGACCATGGATATATAAGAGTTTATATCCATGGAGAGACTATGAGACTAACCAGGGTAGCCACTTTAGTTCATTAACCCTTCTCCCAGCAGGCCCTGCATATATCAACATGATATACTTATACTGCCCTTAAACTAGTTCAGTTTTTATTATGATGTAAACAAAGTCATTTGTATAAAGGGCTCTACTTAATATCAAAGCAGAGAGTATTTATCATAATTTGTTCTAGAAGTCGATTGAAAACAAAAAATGATTTATACACTAGTTTTATACAGGCCCTACATCTTTATCTCCCCTATCTCTCTCTCTCTCTCTCTCTCTCTATCTCTCTCTCTCTCTACCTCTCTCTCTCTCTCTCTATCTACAGTATGTTTGTTTATCTTGTCTGTATTTATGAACTATTGTTGCATCCTTTCTGGACAGGACTGCTATTGGAGTTGAGTATATATATCCATTACATATATATATATATATATATATATAATATATAATCACACAATTTCAATAATTTCTCCTTAGACCTAATCCAAGATACGCTTGTAAATACCATTGATCCTTGTGCGTATCAGGAAAAACTACCACCAGAAATAGGGTTAGATGTAGGGTGAGTGGTACAAATTTTGGTAGCACTTGTTGTCGGGGGGGGGGGCAAATTGTATAGGAAGAATTTGTCCTAGAACTGAACTGTGTGTCTCTCTCTCTTATCTCTATGCACATCTCCTAACTCTTGGCCTCAGTTCTTATGCAGTATGATAATTTAGGGTAGAGAGAACTTGCCATGCATGCTGTCAACTAAAACACTCTACAGACAGGAGGATTGTATTTTCAGCTTGTCTCCCTGGTACACAAACAGCGTAACTATATATCCCTCACGAGACTGTAATATAAGCACAATATCACTGTCACCACGCAGCTCATTCATTATAGTGTAACTGACTGTCTTCCCCTCCGTGATTGTGTGTGTGGTGTCCCCTTGTTCCCTTTCACTAATTTCAAGTACAGTTACAAAGAGACTAAAACAGACCGATAAGCCACAACATCTGGTTCACACTTGCCGGCTAAATAACACCCATGTTACACTTCACCAAAATTACCCCAAACCAACTACTAATCCACATTAGAGACTGCATTCAGGGTAATTTATTTTAATCCCCGTATTATCTGTCCCAAGTTTGTACATGTATAATCGATCATTGCGCACAAGGATTAACATAATAGGGTTTGGAAGCCAAAACACCACTTCGTATAAATTATTTTAATCAAAGCATATGGGAATGAATCACTTCAGAGCGACCAGCAAAAAAAATGGCCAAAAAAATGGCCAAAAAAAAAAAAAAAAAAAAAAAAGCCAACACCGAAAATAACTACGCGACAGCCGTTATCTACATAAGGATATCAAACATACTAAAATACACATCATCCCTCGGAACAAAGAGTTGGTCATTAAAAATAATAGATTCAAAAAAACGAGAAGGATTTGAAAAAACATATAACAAAGTTCCTCGAAAAGCGCGAGCGCAGCGCCGCCATTTTGTTGATATGTTTGTAGTGTCACTTTTGGAAGATGTCAACAACATCGTCATTCGCAGCTCGATTTTTCAAGTAAATTTTTAAAAACTATGTCTCCTTGAAAAATATCGGAAAAGTTGAACAAAAATATTTTTCTTTCGGCACTAGTTTTGGCCTCACAAAGGAGAACTAACATTTTATTTTGTTTCTTGCCATTTTTACTTTCGTTTGACATCACACCATGAACACACAAAATAATAGCCATCAACTGTTAATTTTCATTCTTGATAAAATAAATTACACGCCGTTGTTTGGTTCACGCGCGGGTTTTTTGTTAAAGTTGGTAATGTCCCAAACAATTTAGATTGAACAAAATTAAGTTCTTGACGACCTTTAAAAAAATGGAAGAATCTTAATGGTTATCGAGTGTTTTTTATCGTCCGCTATCTTCCCAGATGGTAACTAACCGGGCACTTTTATGAACATAAGGAAGCAAGTAATACAAAATGACATTTCGTGTGTAAAAGAGCAGAAGTGTATCCCATATTTAAATTGTGTCAATGTAAGCGCACAATGTGCTTACTTTAATATCTTTAAAACTGTGTTAAAACTTTTAAATCTGAAATTTTAGATGGCACTGAATAAATTATGGAACATCAAAAACTCAAAATTGATTGAATAATGTATTTGCTTGCCTTTTGGTAAAAATGGGGCATACTGGCACGGAAGCCCTCTCGTCATTAAGAGTCAATTAGATCGATAGAAAGAATATGAAGAGAGTTATCTCCTTGGTTATACTTTCTACTCTGTTGGTCACTCGTAGAATATGCACAGACACGATGGACCAGTGCACTTTTTACAAGAAGACCATTACGACGTACAAGGTCATCTAGCTTGCTTTCCACCACAAACGATCGTGTGCATGATTATTTTAAAGGGATTAAGTAGCTTTCAAAAACAAGAGCAATTATACCAAGATTGATAAAATTATATTGCTCCAACAGTAAAAACAAACTACTGAAAGTTTCAGATCAAATG
>CALNVZ010000641.1:4938385-4977261 GCA_940671915.1 Paracentrotus lividus | reverse complement strand
CAAAATAAGCTAAATCGAATAAATGTGATTTGAATATCATTCAATGTTACTGCATCCCTTTAATTCATAACGAGTTCTTTTTTTAACACAAATTTTCAGGCAAAGAAAAGAACATGTTTATAGTTTTGTTTACTTAGTGGTTGTTTTTATGGGAGTTAGTTTTGTTTTTGGTTTTGTTTTAGTTTATTTTCATTTTGATTTGTCACGATACGTTGTTTATTTTTATTTATTTATTTTTATATTTTTACATATTTAGAGTTATGTTGGTCACGAGAATAATATTCAGAGACGAAAGGGACCGGTGCACTTTTTAGAAGATGAGAATCGGACCATTGTGACACAAAAGACCAACTAATATGCTTTCTTACCCAAGAGTCGCAAGCATGTATATATTTTCTTTAAATACGAGCTGGGTCTTTTAACTGAAATTTTCAAGCGAAGAAACATTGTTATTGTTCTTCGTTGTTAATATTTTTTTAAAGAATATCTATTATTCTACTTTGTTTTGTGTATTTATGTAGGCCGCTCATTTCCCGATCATAATTATCATAATGACGCGTTTGCTTCAACAAACATAAAAATAATATCGGTTGCGCATGAATCAATATTTTACCATCGGATATTTTCGGAAGAAAATATTGCTGAAGTTGATACTTCCTTCCTTCTTATTTTCGTATTTTAACTAATAACGAGCCAAATAATAATTTCAATATCATTTTAAGTCGTTTATTGTTTCCCAAAAGAATGCAAAATGTGTTCTGTTTTGTTTTAATACGTGATAATGGTGATAATTCATGTAATATTTTGTTGGAAATCCGAACAGATACATTATTTGCGTCACTGAGTCTTAAAGGAAGTCGGGGATGAGATTTATAAGAAGACGCTGTTCTCTTGTATTAATACTAATGATCGTGATGGTACGACAGTGTTGATCGCCTTAAAAGTCAAGAGGGATTTCTATATATCAGCACCTGCTTAGTCGCCTCGTGAGAACATCACGTTCACATTTCCAAGAGCAAACAGTTGTTATAATTTCATGGAAATGTAGATCGAAACAAAGCTTCAAATCATTGTCATGTACATATTGCTGAGTTCATAAGCAGATGCATAAATGTACGAAATGGGTTGCACGAAACCCTTCCAACAATATGAGTACTGAATTAAAGCAGTTTTGATATGATTTCCAAAGATGGAAAATCGCTTTCTGTGTATTGTTTTGCTTTTGTTTTGTTTTGTTTGTTTTGTTTGTTTGTTTTTTGTTTGTGGTGATCATCTTTGTTCCTTTTTAGAACTTAAATGTAATTAGTTCATTCCCGAAACCGATGCAAAAAATAAAAAAATAAAAAAGAAGCGCTTTTACAATTTAGAAAAAAAAAATGCATAAATGGAAAATATATACTTGTGACGATTATACATTTTGTTAGGATTTTCAATATTTGTCAGATGTCAAATAAATCTGTCTTGCTTATTTTTCAAATAAAATGATTAGAACGAGAATTAGAATATTTTTTTTTTATATTTAAGTGTTTTATTCATTAAAAACAAATCCAAGTACAGGTCATCAAAAACATCGTATCAACAATTACAAAAAAAGTTTCAACAACAATAATAATAAAAATAATAAACTGATAGAAACAATAAAGAAAAAAAAGGAGGAACTTAAATAAGAAGAAGACTATTTATGGAAATGTGTACATTGGACATATTTAGATACAGTACCAAGCACAAAGTAGGAGGAGGCCTCTTTATAAACCGGACCTATATGCCTAAATATAACCCCTGTAAAACAAAGAAAAACAAGAATCAAGCTTTAGTCCTGTTATTTATCACCGAAGACCGAATACACCCCACAGCTAAAATTCCACTTTCGTATCTGTAATTACATACTGATCAAGTTTTGTTTGATATACAGTCAACCCCGCCTGAGACGAATCTACATGAAGTCGTACATGTGGAAACATGATGCATATTGACCACCAAAAAGAACAAGACACCCAATAAAAAAGAGCGGAACAAACTGATCTTCATGCGGTCAAATAAAACAAAGGAAGACCTGAAATCTAAAATCCATTGAACCCAAACTGTAAAAGTTCGTCGTAAGGACCCGAGGCGACTGCCCATACCAATCATTGAGCTTTTCTCTTCACACAGTACCGTCAACGCACGACAAATTTTACTCTGTGAAGTGATACCCTGACCCTAAGTGACCTGAACTTAGAGACCATAATTATGATACCGCATTTCGTTGAAACAAGAGTCATACAACGGTGGCCGATCTTTATTACAATTAGGGGTTCTGTTCCTCCCGATGACTCCGTACTGCACTATTCATGTTTTATCATTGTCGCTGTACTATAAATGCTAACTCTATTATCAACCGATTAAACACTATTGTGACTTCATTCACCAAAGAATTAAACAGAAACTATAAGTAATAGAATACTGGATACAATGTATGGCTACAAGTACCGCATAATATTGCAAAAATGTACTTACCAATTACATTCACTGAAATTGAGGGCATCGAGGTACAATTTTTGATGATTACTATACGCGACCAATGTAGAAGTAAGGGGAAACAGGTTAACATCGAAACGCCGATTTTTTAAAATTGGATGTGCAGTTCTGTTTCTTCTTTTAGCTAAATACATATTCAGTTTTCTTTTTGTTTCTTAACCAAAGGATTTTAAAAAATTGCCAAGTTATGGAACAATTGTATTAAACGTGACATTACTTCAACTTATATGTGTATCTTCCATAAAAGAGAGGACTTATCTTCAACAATCCAAAAGAATTTTTCTCTCAAAGTTGACAACATTTTGAACACTGCACAGAGTATTGACATTGTTCCTGCAGCATATATGATATCTAGTAAATCAAGCCAAATTGGAGAATACCTTTTCACAATCACAAAAATAATGAAACCATTGTTTTCCTCTTTTTTATTGGCACAGCGAGCAATTAGGTGAATCTCCTTCTTTATAATCTTGTGAAGAAAGTCATTTAGAGCAATAGCTTTATGAAAAATTTATAAAATAAAAGAGAATTTAGTTTAGTTTCAATTGTACAGAAAAAATTAGTTTTGTGTTATTTGTCCCAGTTAAAACTTGACAGTACAGTAGATTATCGCCCCAATAGTCAATCTTTTCCAGGACATGGGAACCAAATAAAATAGTGTATGCATCCCTAGGAACTTTTTTAGGAATTTACCAGTTTATGAACAATGGTTTCATGACACCAACAATATCGACATCATAGTTCTCTATCCACGCTTCAGGGAATTTTGGATTAAGAAGTTAAATTTCCTTCTATCTCCAGAAGACTATTACCAAATCTAATACTATTCTTCAAAAAGTTTATGCCCTGGAAAAGGGGGATTAAATAAATCAGATAAGGTAAGAATATTTTTATCAAACCAAGATTCGTAAAAAAGATAGGATTTAGATTTAGATCGAATAAACCTGTTGAACCAAAGACATTGACAGGCACTTAATTCTGAAAAGAGAATTAGAATATTAATGAACGTGCTCTGGAAATCGTCTTCACATAAATTATGTCCTTAATTGTCCATTATTCTGGTATAGCAAAATGATGAAATTGTTGTCAATGGGAAGTTTGGTATCGCCCTTTTTCTAGACGGAAGTCTTGGCGAATTTTCGACTTAATCTTGTCACAGCCAGAGTACGGATAATGAGCTGCGGGTGTTAAGCTACGAGTAGGGCGACAGACTTTAGTAAGTATCAAGTATACTTAAAGTGAAATTATTGTTTTGGTCATGATAGTGAAATGTTGAAGAAACTGTCTAAAAGTGCTTTGGGAAGGTTGATAACGGTTCCCCTAAGCTTTATTGTGTGCTCTGCGGTTTTGTAATCGCAAAAGTGTTAAGAAATTAACGTAATTCTGCTTGGAATCACATGCAATACACTCCAAAATGCATGTATGGGACTACACAAAATGTTCGGGCTGAACATTTCACATGTTTGGGTATATATTGGGTCATTACTATGGTTATTAGGGCGATCGAAGAGCAACACTTTACAGTGGACCTTTTTAATATAATATTCTTCCTACATATCAGTAAATTAACAGGAAAGCTTTTAACAGGAAAGCTTACAATAAGTTTGTCCTTCTTTCCCACTACACTAGATTCTCTTTAAGAAAGTATCGAATAACTTAAGATCACAGCCGTTGATCAGATGGTGTCAACGGATGTACTTGAGTCTTTGCGGAATCTCATACGAGGGAAAGGAAGGGCAAAGTTTGTTTGGTGGTAATGAGAAGTGTTCCTGGAAACTTGTTCGTTAAAAATAATGGTTAAAGGGATGCAGTAACATTGAATGATATTTAAATCACATTTATTCGATTTAGCTTATTTTGCCGACATCATTATAAACAATTAGGTCAGTCTGGTATCTCTTCAAAATTGCAAGCTAATTGCTTGCTTTACCTTCGAGATATCAATGATTTCATACTCAAAATTTATAAACCAACACCGGATGGTTTATAAAACCATGTGCTTTTCCACACACCCATTTCCTGTTGTAAAGTTCCCCGTCTCTAGCGGCCAGGTGGGTTATCAGCAGAGGGTACTGGTGTTCGGCTGTATGCTTGACATTGTTTGTTACACTGTTTTAAGGTAGTAAATGACTTCCATTTGATCTGAAACTATCAGTAGTTTGTTTTTACTGTTGGAACAATATAATTTTATTAATCTTGATATAATTGCTCTTGTTTTTGAAAGCTACTTAATCCCTTTAAAGGGTTTTTCCATAACACGTCTCTCCAACCCTAAATCTGATTATGGGGATTATAGGATTAAAGGGGAAGTTCACTCTGGAATTTTATTGGTTTTAAAAAATGCAGAAAAATAAAAGAAAAATATTAATAAAAGTTTGAAGAAAATCGACCGAAAAATAGCAAAGTTATGAATATGTAAAATCTTGATTCTGTGACGTCACGTGCGAGCAGCTCTCCCATGTGTTGTGTATGTAAATTCCATAAATCTGTCTTTTTTCATGGTTCTTGATAAAGGAACGGGTCAATTTTATATAGGCATGTATATGAACATATGTTTGATGATATATCGACCGCACAGATGACAAAATTTATGTTCTTTTGAAAAAATGACACTTTATGTAATTTACACTACATAACACATAAGAGAACTGCTCGCACGTGACGTCACAGAATCAAAACTTTGAATAGTCATAACTTCATTGTTTGTTAGTCGATTTTCTCCAAACCTTTACTCATATTTTTCTTTTATTTTTCTGTATTTTCTAAAATTAATTTATTTCCAGGGTGAACTTCCCCTTTAAGTTTAGGGTATTTACGAGTTGGATATTTACGAGTTAGGTTTAGGATTACGGTTAGGGTAAGGACGCCAGGACTGTTTTTGAAGCTCCCTTCGTTAAACGCCAGTCTCCATAATGACGCTGATATTTTGGCGCATAAAGAAAAAGAAGACGCGTCATGAGCGATGTCTTTTCCTAATTTGAAAGAGCTTGTGAGGTCTACATCATGTCCAAAGTCATCTCAAAGTTTATCCTTGGCATTGGGTGCATTTTACAAATCGCGCATGAGTCTTATACGCTTCCTGACTGTATACTGTGCCCCAATATCCCATCAAAATATGCCATACAAAATATTTTGGGTATCGCTAGGCCTTTAGGAATGGGGTGTCGAAGGAGGATAACAATTATTTGCAGAATTATCTCCCGCCAAGAATAAAAGACTATTTCCTCAGAATACCCATAAGGACAAAAATTTAAAATATTAAGAGCGATATTTCTTTCTTTTTTTCGGGGGGGGGGGGGCAACTAACCGACAACCCCTCAGCGTCACCAAAGGTTCCTTAAAACCCAAAATATCTGTAAACCTTGGCTGATTTTTTTTTCGGCTGACGAAAGAGGAGACCGACGTGTATCTTTCTGCTCCCGTCATTACGGTTCAATCACAGTAATTCTCATCGCGCTTTCTCCTCGATCACACTTCCATAAATGGCTTTTCCAGACACAGTTGTCGCCGCTTCTGTTTCTCTTTTGACTACAGTGTTTACACTGTGACTCGGCTCGGGAGTTCGACACGGCGATTTTATGTCATGTAAACAGGATCGGTGTGATCCGCGACCCGAGTTCGACACGGCAATTTTTCTGTGTGTAAACAGAAAGCCGTGTCGAACTAGATGGTGGAATTCGGCAATACATCACGACACACGTTAATGACGTCTCTTTGTTTCCGGTCGTGATCTGTGAACCGTATTGAGCTCTGTGTTCTGTATAAACACGATCACAGGTTTACCGTTTGCAATGTTGGACCCTTCCTGAGGATTCGACACGATAGCCCGGACATGTTGGCGCAATCAATAGAGCGTCTGCCTCATGAACGGGAGACCGTGGGTTCGATCCCCGGTCGGATCATACCAAAGACTTGAAAAATGGGACCCTCTGCCTTCTCGCTCGCCAAGCGCTCGGTATTTGGGAATGGAGAGGGGTAATAATAACATTTCATGTTTTGCAGGGTCCGCTGGAAGAGCAGTTGTCAAAATTCAAGTGGCTACCCTGGGTAAAGAAAACGATATTATTACTATGATTATAGCCGAGTCAGTGTGTAAACGCGGTATACATGTACGTGGGGCAGCCGTGTCTACCCCATTAGGGCTAATTTTAGAGAATTACTCGCTCCTTTTCCCCGGAGTCTGCATTTCGACTTGATCACCATGCCATGCGCCCAGAGTTTTTGTGATGTGTTTAACATGGGCCATGTGGTATGGTATTGGCATAGTATGATTTGGTATTGGAATCATACACGAAGGTCAGCAAAAGAACCAGATTTCAATGTTTATATGGCTGTCATCTAAACAAAATATCGAACAATTAAATTTCTCATATAGCATGAAGTTCTTTTGTAAATTAAACCACTGTAACTGAACTTGGATCCCCTCTTATCACCATTAAAAAAGGTAAACCTTATTTTCAAAAAGAAAATCAAAATACACGCCTCTGTATATAATGAAAGTGCATAATAATTTATATTGAAAAATAACAGTTCGAGTAGGATACAAATAAGAGCAATATAATACATGTATGACAAATACCCAATTCTGTTTACTGTCTCAAAATATTATGTCCATCCTTCTCCCTATTTACGAAGCCATCTATTATAAACAGAAATGGCAGTAAAAGTCAGAGTATGGAACCATTTAGAGGCGAAAAAATACATTACTATTCAACGCTAACATACAGCTCGCAAAATGGTCACCATCAATACACACACACACTCATAGTAAAGACGCGTGCTGGTTTTCTATACAACACACTCGTGGCGCCTCCTTGAAGTAGCAGTAGATAGTACAAAAGCTGCATGATGACGTCACAATGTGTGCGATGCATTGACTGGCGTGCGTGAGTCATGACAAGGCAGTAATCCCTCTGTGTGTATGTGTGTGTGTGTGTCCCATACAGTCAGTCAAGTGGATGAGCTCGCCGTTGGTGACTGTTGATAACGCTTTTGGTGCTATTTATGTCCGATGACCACTGCACGTCAACGATCTTCAATAGTGACGAGCAATTAATCATTATTCCCGCTACAAACTATGTTCCAAACAACAATTATCTTTCATTCGTTTCTCATCGAACCTTGTTATGTGTTGGCCATTGTTTGTTTGTTTGTTTTCACCATATTTCTATATTTTCGTCCGCGTAATTATTATGCACCATTCAAATCTTATTACACATTTTGATACTATGTATCACTATATTTAGAACACAATGTACAATTCGTAACAACTCTGTATTACTCTCTTCTATATACATGTAATTTCAAATCCTAGTAGATTTACTTTTTAATTGTTACAACACGAATCAATAGTTAATTATAAAGCAATTTTAATGTTGCCTGTAAAATTAATTGACAACATAATACCTCATGCACATGGTGTATTTTACAGCTCTATTTTTTCTGCTTGCTTTCTCTCTCTCTCTCTCTCTTACTTCTTAGACTCACGAGAGAATAATTATGAAAATGTGATAAAAACGAGCAAAGAATTCACTTTACGTTATCGATGTTTATGATAAAGACTAAGCTTACAATATCCCTTAATCCTAACAATGTTGATCCGCGTTCCATGACAAGGTTATGAAGGTAATATAGGAAGCGATTTGAGCCTCATCATGATCCAGCTTTGTGGTTTAAATGTTATTAGGATCATAACCAATATGAATGATTGACAGGCGTAGGCCCCCGCATTGGGGGTTATAACTGGTTGTTATCCTTTTTAGAAATTTGAAGAAGGAAAGGTCAAGAAAACGTAATCATGACGAACCAGCCAAAGGACTAGTTTCTATGTATTGTTAACTAAATATTTTTACTACAAATGTGATTGTTCTTCATGTTTTGGATTGTATGTTCATAAAAATCAGGGACCGCGGAGCAGGGAGGCAGCGAGGGCTTCAGCCATTGGCGGCGATCCCGGAGGGGGGGGGGGACGGGGGGACGTGTCACCCTCGATTTTTTTTTCTGGGGGGGATCGTCCCCCCCCTCGATTTTTAAAGCTTAACATATTTTTATTTATTGATTAGCTTGTGAAACTAATAAAGAGGTAAAATGTATGTCAAATACAATGCTAAATGTTATAATAAGGTAAAATTTTGGCTCGCACTTCGCGCTCGCAAACATTTTCATTAGTATGCGAATTTTTAGGGCATTATTTTTCACTTTCGGGTGTTTCCGTCCCCCCCCCCCCCCCAGTCGTGAAATGAAATCGCCGCGCTTGGCTTCAGCCCTTTCCCCCATCAACATTTTTGCAGTATTAACATTGACACAAAAATGCGAAAAGGACCATAATTTTGTGATTTTCAGCCTAAAATAAAAATTTCAGCCTAAAATAAAAATCGCTCCGCTGCCCCTGCATTTACGTCATCGGCAAGCTTCGCGGAAGAAAAATACCAAGACTTCATGTAGTACGTCTAAAAAGTCAGCTTCAAAATACGTTTGTGGTTTAGCCAGCCCGGATCAGTGCATTTATTGAGAAGTATACACCGAAACAGTCAATTCATAAAATAAATTGATGACTGGTACATTTTTATATCATATTTTTTCGTTCGAGATGGTTTTCAGTCTTCCATGAAAACTTCTCTGTAGGCCTATATGTTTTTCCCCCTTCGTGTTAAAGATTGCATATGACGTAAATAATATGCGAAGAATACAGACCTAGGCAATACAGTACTTCATATGCGTTCATAAATCTTACTGGTGTACTCTTGTGAACTTGATAGTGTGGTATTATGACTGGAATATTATTAATCCGAATCATCAGGCATTCCGAGAATGACTCTCCGCAATAACATGAAACGTTTGCAATGCATTCATATAATTATGCACTCAAACCACATACATTAAGGATGTCTATATTTTAATGGCGGACGCACTGTTTTAAATGTCAAACTCGCACGCTTTTTAAAATTCAAATATTTAGTACTCGTATAACCCCTAAATAATATTCATTGAAGAAGAAACATCATGCTAATTTGGCTTAAATTAATTTTTGAAACAATTTCGTGAAAATTATGACCTGTAAGCTAATCCACAACTTTAATATTGTTCTTATTACACAATACACTGGAAACGTGTTTCAAGCACATGGCTCGGGACTTCCTTCTTGATAATACAGATGCTTTCCACTATTATTATCAGCTTATGAATAATAGTTTTGCCTTTCTTTTTGTTATGCCTACTCCCTTGGTTTTCTGTTCTATTTGAATTTTTGTTATGTTTTGTGTTGTTAATGTTTGTTTTTTATTTTTGCACTGTTTATTATCAATAATATTGAACCTTCTCGCTCATATTTACTTGCGATGCGCCTTGTACTATCATCAACATTCCTATGCCCATGCGCAAAGCTCTTAATCGATATCAATGGGAATTCAACCTGACAGAAAACGTCCGGTTAATTCATCATATTTTATTCGCAATATAAAATCTACATCTTCTGACATATGGCGTGGCTTGAAGGAAGAAGATTATTTTGAAATCAAATAGTGTATATACCTCCATGCAAGAAGATCATAGAGATGAGGAGTAATTAATCATGCTATAAAAATGTTCATAGCAAATTACGTTGAAACAAGGAGCCTTGGTTATTTATTTATTTAATAACAATGAGCCGCTATTGTTCCAAACTATTATTATTGGGCCGACTAAATCCTTTGTCAGAGCTGACGTTGGATCCGCGCCTACAATATAGAAATGAACGTCCCATGATTATAGGCCTACATTAATTTTACCCATAATTGTGTCAAATGTGACATTAAAATTATATTGATATCCCAGAGATCAAGAGAAATCCAATAAAAGGAAATCGAGTCGACAATACTGGTATGCAATGATACTGCAATTTTTAGGTTCACTCTCCGACTTGTATTTGTAAATGAGCCCTAGAATGATATTGATATTACACTTTAGAATCAAGACGGTCCATTCACTAAATACAACGTCCTAAATAATTATGCAAATGGCCCTAAAATACTATTGACTTTACACTCTAGTCTAAAGTATAAACTGTATAATGATATACACAAAAGTGTATGAGAAACGACGCGCGGGGATTTTGTGATCGATAAACCATCGCGAATGAGTGTATAATGACGGCAGCGTGATTGAGAAAAGACAATTATCAGTAATTACAGACAAGTAATGGCGTCTCCTGATTGGGCATTATTATTTATATACGCAATGTGACTTTCAACCTATCAGAACCGCGTATTTAGGACTTTCTGATAATGTGGAGAAACTTTGAAGACGCCTCCCGGATGTAACTGGACTTGAATCGGAATGGTGGAAACGGGGTTTCATGACCGGAAAAGCCATAACCCATCCACCCCCTCCCAAAAAAAAAAAAAAAATAAATAAAATAAAAAAATAAATTAAATAAAATAAATAAATAAATAAATAAATAATAAATAAATAAATAAATAAATAAATAAATAAAATAAAAATAAATAAAAAATAAACATCGAAAGGGTTCTGACTTCATTAGCCAAATATATTCAAGTTGCAGTGTTGCGATTTTCTTTTGTTTCTGTTTTTGCGTTCGTTTTTTAATTTGTTTTTGTTCTTTGTTATATGATTTATTTTTTTAAATGGAAGACGGGGAGGGTTTGACATGGACCCTTTCCCCCATGACCCATCAATGAATCAGTGTAAGTCGACTTCCTTGCCCGAGTGGGTAAACTTAACATTGATGTCGATGTTTTTTCGAGACTGGCCTCGTAATAAATGGATTTACATTTTCTTTTCCCCCCACTCCACTTCAAGTCGATGTTATTGTGAATTATCCTTGTAGTACCAAACACCTCTGTCGAGCTTTTTCGTCTTTATTTTGGCTAAAAATACGACAACCTTCAAGTTAATACCAGAACAAAAGTAAAACCCACGAACGACTTTGATAAATTGTTTTATGAAGGAATGATTTGATACATTGTCGAACGAGAAACAAGAACATAACTATATTCTCATTTCTTTCCGTATTGTAGGTTAACGACCTTTTCTTTACCATAATTCATTGTCTCGTTATTCTATATCGCACTTTTCCAGGGACAAAACAAAACTCATTATGCCAGCATTAATTTTTTTTTTATATCGAACAATAAAGTAGGTATATTTATGTAGATCAACATCATTGTTTCATTCAAATTATTCCACTCGTACTTTATCTGAAAATCATGAATTTTAATGACATTCCACAGGCATGATACATGGATAATTCCCATAAGAAGATACTTTAGTAAATCATTGCTGACATCTTTATAGTCGGTCGGTATCATTTCAAACAAGAACTGTACACCATGAGTGAGAGCAAGTCAATTATACTTCCACTCACGTTTCTCATTGTGACGTCATCAACCAAAGTGGATCTTCTCTCCTTACACCTAACCCCGGGTCACACCAGACGAGATCGACTCTAAAATGATCAGTTAATTACCATTGGTGGTAATGTAATGATTTCGTCGGTTTGGTGTCAACGTTCTTAGTGTGACCGAACCGTTTAGAGTGTATACTTGTGCGGAAGTAGTGTCCTTGATTCCACTTACACGGATACCATTGCGACATTGAATCGTAGTAATTCATCATGATAATTTGCCAGTTGCTCTAAGCCCTATTTGACTAAAGCCCGCCTCACACTGTGCGATTTTTGAGAAAACTGTTATATCATTTGATATAGACATTCAAACAAGGAAATCAATGCTTTCCAATGTTCTTGGTATTTATGTGAATAATAAAATTGTAATCTAGAGGGTATTCATTTTGTCTCGCAATCTACTATGGTCAACAAGGAAATTCGTGATCACTCTCACAAAAAGTGATCACTAGCTTACAAGTTCACGAGCTTTCGAGTGCCGCTGCAACTCTTTATCAAGTGACGAAAATTAAGCCCGCCTGTTGTTCCGCGTTGGTGCGCTACGATCCGCGGGATTCGTATAAATAGACTACGTTTTCAGTTAATTTTCGTCACTTGATAAAGAGTTGCAGCGGCACTCGAAAGCTCGTGAACTTGTAAGCTAGCAATCACTTTTTTGCGAGAGTGATCACGAATTTCCTTGTTGACCATACTAGATTGCGAGACAAATGAATACCCTCTAGCGATTATTTCAATCCGCAATAATGAACTTATTTAGTCTTAATAAAATTGTATTTCACGGCGATTGCGAACCCCCATCTCTGTATCAAATCAAATTGTTTCCATATCGCGGTGACGTCACAGCGATCTTGTGATTTTAAGCTAATTTTACATTTACTCCCAACTAACGGCTCACATTGGAACAAAATTTCGCTTACATTGTTCCTATACATTCTCTGCATCTCGTAAGATAATCTTGCATGTTGGAAAATGTCACATTTAAATTAAAAATCGCATCGCAGCAAATCGCACAGTGTGAGGCGGGCTTAAGGCGCCACACCTGTAATTATCATCTCATTGAGAGTTTGTGTTAATTTTGAGGTTTGATAAATTTATATAAAATCAGCCTTAAATTCACTCGGTGATTGGTCATGTGGAACGGATAGACAAATTATTCCTCCTTTCTAATTTAGCCAAGAAACTAGCTGTTTACCGGCTCATTTTTAAAATAAATCGATATAGCGCCCCCTCATGCCGAAACTAACTCAATTGGCAGTCAAAAGTAAGAATTTGATATCAAACCTTGCGCTTCTAATATAGTGCCAAGCCTTAACATTAATTTCTTCCCAGTTTTAGCATACGAAGCTTAATGATTGCCCTTCCGATAACCATTCTTAAATGTGAATCATATGCACACATTTTTGTCTATCAGCTGTTCAAAGTTTAAAAATTTTCGGAAGGGTTGGGTCGAATGAATATTTTTTGCTCTCTGTCGGTAATTAGGCGTGTGTGACCTGTATACCCGTTTGGTCTTATATCCCTCAATGTCTAATTCCATTTCGTTTACAACCGGTTCGTCTAATTACATTTTGGTCTATTTGCCAGTTCGCATTTTTACCATTTTGTCTAATTCTCATTTCGTCTAATGACCATTTCGTTTAATGTCCACTTGGTCTAATACCACTTGGTCACTTGTATCAAACTGGTAATAGACCAAATATACATTTTGGAACTAGTTCAAAATGAAAAAAGACAATTTGGTTAAATATCAGACGAACTGGCAATTAGACCAAGTGGTCATTAGACCAAGGACGAATTAGACCAAATATGTATTAGACCGACAAAACTTCAACTAAATGGCTTTAGCTCATGTGGTATTAGACAAACAGAGAATTGGAACAACTGCTGTTAGACCAAGTGGATATAAACCGCATCACTCGCTTCGTCGAATCGGCAAACATAAACATGCAGCAGTAGAAATGATGATGTGGTAACGAAGCAGGGGCCGCGGAGCCGGGGGGGGGGGGGGGGGGGGGCTGCAGCCCCCCCCCCCCCACTTTTTTCAGCCAACGTGTACAAAAATGCAAAAATGACCATACATTTGTGATTTTTAGCCTGTTCAGCCCCCCCACTTTCAAAAACGCTCCGCGGCCCCTGCGAAGTCAAACGGAAAATTACTTTTCCCCAGTATACAAGCACAGGTAACGATATACCGCAATTTCATCATTAGGCCAATGTAAACATTACTTTTTTTCAATGTCCTTGTTGGTAAAATAATGAATTAAATCAAATAAAATCGATTGATGTGCATGTTGCATAACGCTATTAATTTTACGCGTTCCTACACTTAAATAAAAAAAAATTTACGCGTTCCCAATTTTATAATCCGTGAAGGCGTTTGCGGAAACGTAGTTTCTTGTGTTCGTAGACCCACCAAAATTACCACTTATTTCTCAACTATTAATTTTAGCTAATCATACAGACCTTGGGTTGTTTGTTTTGTTTGTTTGTTTTTGTTTTGTTTTTTGTTTTGCTTTGTTTTGTTTTTTTTTTGTTTTTGTTGTTTTTTGTTTTTTGTTGTTGTTGTTTTTTTTTGGGGGGGGGGGGTTGGGGGGTTGGGGTGGGGTATCCAATTCAAACATGTAGGCCTCCCTATATAATTTATCAATGGTTCCTAAAATCCTGTTGTGGTCGTGGAGGAAACTGTTTCAAGGCGCGGATACAGGGGGCACCCCCAGCAAAAAAATAAAATAAAATAAATAATAGAGGGGAAAAAGTTATGGACAAAAAGAAATGAGATCTGTGATAATGAGAAAGTATAAATGCATACGTCATCGAAACATTATAATTTGCCAGAAAGGGTATCACTTTATAGAAATCTACGTCAAAACCTCCAATATATCCATTAAATTCATCCTCAACAAAATTATCTACATCTACATGTATATTCTTTCTAAATTCTATATTTCCGCTCATGTATTTAGATGTTGCTTGATCATTGTTCAATTCGGAAGTGTTTGTTTGTAATATTTATATCACAGCACTTTCGTTGCCAGATTTATGGCAACCGCATTGCTGCCCCTTCGTATACGTACTCATGAATTGTATTTTATTGAATTGAATTACTCAGGCATACAAATGTAATTCCCCGTCTCTCGGGGAAGTTTACCAGCGGCCATTTTGAAATATTATTCAAGGCATTGTGTTACTGAGTGAAAACCCTGTAATATCATACATGTACTTACAGACACACAAAAAATAGACGATAGACCGTACAAGATATTAAATTACCTGGAATGGCTAATATTTTGTTGATTTTACGTCTGTAGAACACATGTGGTGATCACTCTGTCGACTATCGAACTCAGGGCCGATGAAGTTATAGTTTTTGAAAGTGGGGGCTGAGACGAATGTGGGGTGGGGGCTGCACATGCCCCCCCCCAAAAAAAAAACACCCACAGACAAACAAATAGATTGTAATTTTTGCGTTTTGTACTCGTTTACTGGAAAAGGTCATGTGGGAACTTAAGCCCCCCCCCCCCGGCCCCCCGGCCCCTGAAAACAAACTGGTTGAACGTTGAAATAATATAAAGCTTTTTAAAAAAATGTTTCGTTGTTTGCCAATAATTCATATCAAATAAATTGTATGACGGAGCCCTTTGGTACGATATTTTAAAATAGAAATAACTAACAAGTCTTGAAAGGAAGCTATAAATAATGACGAAATTAATATAGAAAACAGCAGCAGGCCTGTTTGTTCAGTTGTGTATATAGAAAGGAAATACTCGAGACATGAATATGCGTCATTGTTAGAGGAGAAAGGCTTTAAAGAAGTAATCCCAATATCATAATGGTGCCCATTGTCAAAGGAGCAGTTTCTGTTACAAATCTCTTGTTTTCTGTAGGCCTACGAGCACATGCCGCGGGTCTATTTTTACTCCATGGTGCTGATGTTTAGCAACAACCAAGAATATTCCTTAATAATAATTTTGACGAACAAACATATAGATATAATATATATACATTGTATATACTTCATTTTGGATATATAAAATTTATACGTAAATTATTGGAAAAATATCCAATTTACATCATGAATATTACTGTATATCACCATCATCATCATCATGTCAGTATCAGTATAGTACAAAACTATTCTGTTGCTGGG
This sequence comes from Paracentrotus lividus, assembly GCA_940671915.1. Classification (NCBI taxonomy): domain Eukaryota; kingdom Metazoa; phylum Echinodermata; class Echinoidea; order Camarodonta; family Echinidae; genus Paracentrotus; species Paracentrotus lividus. The sequence continues at coordinate 4,961,197 of CALNVZ010000641.1, read as the reverse complement.
AGTACCGCTCGACCAACTCCTGATATCATATAAAAACATCCTTTTTATTATTATATTCAGTCATCCTGGGCCCGTATTCCATAAATGTTGGAAATTTAAGCATTTTTTGTTAAAGTCTTTTTCTAAAATTAATTTTTGTTTTTATCTAAGAATTTTTTCTTAGACTATTTTTGACAGTTAAGCAAAATTCTTAGATTTGGGCCAAGTCGAAAGTCTTGAATGGAGTTGCGCCTACAAATATGCACATAAGAAAAGAGAATTTTATCGTAACTTTAAGCCTACTCTCTAGTGGCTTAACTTGGATGTTAAATATAGGGCAAGCTCGTTTCAGACCACAAATTAATAATAACACTATTGATAAAATTCAGACTTTTGCTTAATGCTTTCCGAGCTCACACAAAGTGCTAAACGTGTTAGGAATAAGGCTAAGAATGTTTTTTCCCCCTTGGCAAAATCTTAGAAATATTATTTAGACTTAAGACAAATTGCTTAAGTATAGTTTATGGAATACGGGCCCTGATCTTTAGTAACGAGAAGACTTCTGCAAGTAAGGTATGTCTGGTCAATGTTTATCTTCCTGCCCAAAAGGAAAGTATTTTTTCTCAATTCCAATTTCTCCAGATATTTAAGTGTTAAAAACGAATTTCTTTCGATTCATATTCTGTACTGGAGCCTGGGGAATACCCATATTGTTTGGGGAATAACAAAGTATTATGCTATATTGTATTACATATCTGCATGAACATAATTTTTTAACGTTGCGCTCACATGCAATCAACCAAGTTAAGGGGAATGATATGACGTCATTTCACACGTATGTGTGTTTACTGGATCGAATTGAATAAATTTATTGTCCATTCGTAATTTATATTGGATTCACAGAGAATAATAGAAAAAAGGAATACGCATTTCAATTAGGAAAGTACATGAAAATAGAATATAGGCCTACAAACTCAAAATATATGAATACATACCAAAAGGACCATCATTTTTAATACAAAAAAAATCCCCATGGTTATTGCAGTGACGTTATCAGTTACATTATACATGTATACCAACCATCGATCTACCAGCCATACCTCAATCATATTCGATGAGTCACGCATGTTGGACCACTAGACCGGGAATCCCCGTGACGTCATCAGTCTGTTTGCACATGCTCGTGTAGGCCTAGTGACATAATTTTTTTCTTATTTATTTGTTTCTTCATAAAACCATATCAATTTTAATTTGTACATGTAGGTCCTATATTATTTATCAAATTAATTATATTTTATTGTTTGTCTAAAAAATTGGATACATTTTCAGTAATATTTAACATCGTCAATTATCTGATTATATCAGAGTACAGAGTATTATGAGAAGAATAAAAACAATCACAAAACAAGTTGAAACCCAAACAATAACACTAATAGTACATGAAACAAAATGACTTGAACGCAAGCACTTGTCAACAACAGGGCAATATGATCAAAACTTTTCATGAAGAAGATTATTAGGCATGTACTGGAGAAAATGTCTTCGACTTTATTCTTTGTAATAAAACGAAACACAAAGTTAAAAATTAATAAAACCTAAATACATTTTTTTTTAAATACATGTACTTGAATAAATGAATCAAAATGACTTGAAAGCAAGCACCTTTCTGTATCAAGGCAATAAGATGGAAAATTTTCATTAATAAAATTATTATACTGAATAAAATGTCTTGTGACTTTATTTTTAGAAATAAACGAGACACCCGACTGCTAAATCTTGACAGGAGAGACAGGGGCTTAGCTGACCTGCTACTGGCCGCGCTAAAGACTCGATGACATGTCATTTTTCATATTCTACAAACGGAAATTAGTACTCTTAAAACCCTCAAACTAATCGAGGTTTCCGTTCAGGTTATGTGTTATGATTGAACACAATATCTCACTTTTCGAGGCATGAAAGAATACATGCAGTAGTGGAAAAAATACTAGCAACCACAAATCCCAATGGAAATTTGTGAAATGTCGTTTGTTTTCGACGCGGAGTGAATATAGGAAACTAGGACTCTGAATTTGGGGTCGGTTGTTTTGCTGAAAATATGGAGGTTGTTTTGTTTCCCCTGTAATGAGTTGGAACGTGGAGTCATTTCAAAAACATGTTTTTTGATTTATGAAATGTAATAATTAGCTCATATTTTGTTCTTTGCAGAATAATATCGTAATGCAGTTGTCATCGTACCAAACAACTTTTCAATGTTTTCAAATACATTGGTTGGCAGAAAATGGGTGAAGGTCCTACAATAATTTTTCAGTCAGGGTTCATGTTGCGAACGTTCAGTTTGATCAACATTTTGTTTATATTTTTTGTTGTTTTGTTTTGTTTTTCTTTGTTGTTGTTGATTTTTGAAATATATTTTTTTTAAATAGATAATGGTAACAAAATTATAATAGTGTTCGAGACATTTGAATTAAATATTTTATATTAACAAGATAGTTATAGGCCTAAAAGATGTTATTGTTTAGTATTGCTATTGTGCAGTGTTTATTATTACGCGTTTATCAATGGTGATAATTATGTAGGAGTATCGGTTAATGGCATGGGTTTGCTGTGCCATGAGAGGTACATTATATGGGGAGGGGGTAATAATTCACAGCGGGGTGGGGAATCAGGAATGTGGTAGGTTGTGTTAAAATGAGTTTTGAACGAAACTTTTTGTGTTTATGACGGTTGTTTAAACCTTTGGTTATTATATGGACATAAAAAACGAACGACGCTAACGCATCGATCGGGGGTAGATGTAGATGTAATCCGGAAGGGAGCGGGGTGGGGGTATACGGGCGACAGAGGAGCTACAGTCTCAATGAAAACTATATGCAACGCACTGCAAAACATAGATTTGTATGCATGACGAAAGGAAAGAGGTAAAGAGGTGATAACGAAACCGGTTCAGACATGGAAATGCGAATCGACAGTTCACTGCAATCCCAACCGGTGAATGAAAAATCAGTGCTCCAAATTATGATCTATCAAAATACCAACTGACTTTATTTCATCTAATCTTAAGCATGATAATCATGTCGGCAAAATGGATCCCGTCGAATACTCGAATCGAGCACAATCATCGCAGATTAAGAGAAGGGAATACATACATGATTCAATGTTGACGGGATTAAGGCGGGATTGGAGACGACTTTGAGATCGGGGTTAACAGACACGCTACCATTTAGTACCCGTCTGCTATCTGAATTTTTTATTATTATTTTTTTTTTTTGCTATCAGAGGGGTTTGTTATAAAAATTTAAAATTAAAAAAAAAAAAAAAAATCTGCAATGATTAGCCGATAAAGACCGTGACATTAATATACAAAGGTTATTCCCCTAAAAAGGTCATGTACATGACGATCTATTACTGAACTTGCGTGTGTAAAATACATGAATCCAGAAACATAAATGTTGGGTCGCACTATTCCCAAAGAAATCCGTTACAAATACAATGTATCGATAATTTTATTCTGTTTTACATGCAATTACAAGTTGTTCTCGTGCAAGGAAACAAAATGATATTTAGTCTGCGACATGAAACTGCAATCAACTATCACGAAAAAAAAATTAATTTAAAAATAGGCTATGCGGCAAATCCTGTTGTTCAGGGGGATTTGTTAAAGTTCAATTTCCATGGACTTTTCATATCATAAAAATATATATGCACGTCACTGCGCATTCAAAAGCATATTATACTTGTGCTTTACTTTTGTTTGTTTGTTTTTTTTCTGCTGGAAAAAAAATGCATTTAAGCTTTCAAGTGAGAACGAGACTTGACGTGACTCACGTTGTAGAGGAAAGCTCTTTCAAAATGTTACATTCAAGAGATTAACCTGCAGTGGAGAATATGGGTTAATCACAAGAAGGTGGATTATGTTAAGTATACTTGAAGCTCGTCATACGAGAAATGATATCACATGCCAGATCATATTCTCAAGTACAAGTCATGTTCATCATTTATACCGTACTCTAGTCTAGAGCAGTCTGGGAAAACTTTCAAATGCACTACAATATACATGTATATTCTGTGCCCTGAAACATAAAGAGATACGATCAATCTTACAATCGGTCTGACTACATTATAGACTAACGATTGAAATCGATCGTAAGATCATTGATCGTATCTTTAATGTTACAGGGAACTGGCATTTTTTTGCCCGTTCTTTGCAAAATTGGCAAAAAATTTTGCCAAAATTGGCAAAAAGACTTTGTAAGATTTGAATTAATGGAGGTCAAGTTGATCAAAAATCTTTCAAACTATTATATTAAATAAGGGATCGCAGAGACTTCTCGGTTTTATTAGCTTCAACAGCCTACATGTACATGACTTTGTATTCCTTCAAAGTATTGTCAAGTATATTATGCCTCCCCCTTAGTTTATAACTACATTGTAGGCCTACATGGTTTATACACGACAGAGAAAAAAATAATCGTAATTAAAGTATAGATTGTCCTTTTCCTAATCATTTCCGGCTGTTGACAGTAAATCCTTCTCTTTTTTTTCCAGATAGTTATGGCTACTATTTCCAGATATAATCAGCAATTAACAGGATAACCCTTGTTGGGTTTTGTGGTCTGTTTGGGTAAAAAGTGGGATTAGCATCACTGTCATCGGCCTAAAACCACTGCGCCGATTAGCAATTACACTGTTAATCTTATGAGGATTTTGACTCAGACAAACAAAGGGCTCATCACGCGTCTTTTGCATGCAACACAGGTTCTAGGACAACTACCCCCTGGTCGATTACTCACCGGACAACTACCCCGCCCTCGCCAAAAAACTACCCCCTAACACTACATCTAACCCTATTTCTGGGGTAATTGTCCAGGGGGTAGTTGTCCTGATGCGCAAAAGATGCATTGTACATTTTGTAGGCATGCCAATGTGTATTTCCCGCCCCCCTCCTTATTTCGGGAAGGGGGGGGTCAATACAAAAAAAAATCACATGAACGCAAAAACGTGTGGTCATGGTATGCCTCAAAAAGAATGAGGATCGCTACGAGCAATATTCTTCTCACTTTAATAATGGAAAGTCTTATAATAAAATGAATTAACTTTCAGTGGACTTGGGTGGATAATTATTGCCAATAACTTTGCCCAAAATTCGCCATCACATAAGCAGCCAAAAAGGGGGCATTCGGATTTCATCATCTCCCCCCCCCCTACATGAATATGTACACACAACACCCGTAGACGTACTAATGGATAATTCATTTTCTACGCTGTCACCAGACACACGGAATGGGTTCCATTTCTATATTGTTGCCTTGAGAATTAAAGACGGATGTTTTTTGTAATATTCATCCATCATCACTCACCGTTTACTCCGTCAGTAGTCGAATCTTCTTAAAGGAAAGCAACAAGTTTAGTATTGATTTCCTGTCAAAACAACTTCCCTGTCGACCGGTAGCTCTTTCTTCTTTTTTTTTTCTTAACACTTCGCTTACCCAAAATGGAAAACAAGACTGATCTGATTAGGTGAGTGCAGGGTTGCAGATGGTGCACATTAAACGTACATGTACACTGTAAAAAAATATTTTAAAAAAAATTAAAATACAGCAAAGTGATGTCAGCAGAGTCGCCATACAAAAATGTAATTTAAAAACAGTTTTGTTGTAAATTGCTCTCTCTAAGAATTAATGAAAGAGAAAGGGAGAATCATTAGAGTTCTATAGCTTACGTAATTGGCTAAAACGTAACAAATGTGTTACTCCTGGGCCCCGTTGCATTAAACTTTTACATTTGTAACCGGAGTTTTCCGGTAAAAGTCTGAAAACTCCGGTTAAAGTCCAAACTCCGGTTACAATTTTTACCGGATTTTTTTTTCTTCCATTACATAAACACTCAGTTTCAGTTTTCAAAAGTATTTATGCAATCGATTTTTAGGGGGTTTCAAAACTCGGGTTGAATAACCTGAGAAATAGGTCTACATAACCTGATTTTTTTTTCTTTTTTAACCCGAGAAAACTCAGGTTAGAAAAAAAGAATTATGCTACACCACCCTGATGTATCTTTTGTATTTCTCACGCATTTATTGCAGGAGAAATTTAAAACAAAACTGTTTTTTGAATTATATGTTTTTATTGCGACTCTGCTGACAGCAGATTTGCTGTAAAATACAAATATTTTTTTACAGTGTAGGCCGACATCATGTAACTGACTGTATGAATCGACACCGTATATTTCCTGTGCATGCTGAAAAAAGTAAAAAGCTGATATCGCGGTTTCTCAGTGGCAATCAAGTATAACGGAAATCCGTGCAATAATCAGCGAGTTTTTTTTTTAAATGTCCATTTTTATTCAACCAAAATTTAAATTGTCATAGCCATAGGAGAATGATTACAAATTGTGAAACATACTACATTTTTTAATATTCCCCCCCCCCCCCTGTGGTGGTCCTGATGGGGCGCGTGAGAAGTGCGCCCTTCCCCTATTCGTCCAATTCAAACATACACGTTAATGTTACTTTATGAAAATTGGCTTATGCGACCCCCCCCCCTCATTATTCTTGTTTTCAATGTTTATATCGCAAACGTACACCCAAAAAATGTCTGAAAACCAAAAATTATGAGAAAAGCGAATCTTGAAGGACGAGAGGTCGCATGAGGCAACTATTAAAACTGAAATAAGCATCTAAATTTAGTTCTCAATTTCCCTTCTCAGAAACACAGCAAGAAACAGTCAAGAAACATGAGAAAGAAGAAACTACTGAGGGGAAATCATCAATTTTTACGTTATTCACAGGAAACGTTCTATTTTGTTTGTGTGCCATTTATCTCGGTAAACTCCGTAGGAGGCGGAAATGTCCCGAGGTGCTCTGGGGGTCTTCATCGAGCACCTATTTTCCGGTTTTCTTTATAAAGATAAATGTACACCTTAAAAGTTCGTTTTAACACGGATATAGTAATATTTTTTTCCAATGAGAAATAAGAAAATATGAAAAACTTTTCAGAAATTTGACTTGAAAAATTATCAATGTTTAGTACATTTTGGTGAGAAAAATCCCCCGTAGGAAAAATCAATAAATTTGTACGTTGCTGTGTCATTTTATGATTTCGGGAAATCCCTTTTAAGCATGCCACATTGGGTAATAACATGAGCTGTACTTTAATGGCAAAAGTACATGAAAGTCCTGGAAGTCAATTCACAACCAAAAGTGACAGTTTTACCTCAAAATGTACCTACATTGTACACACATGTAATATGAAGAAAAAAACACCCAAACAAAATAACAAAAATAATTGGCAGATCAAAATATGGCCAAATTGCCACCCCTTGCAATAAATTCACTTTCGTTCACTACAAGGGAAAAGAGCCCCTCCCACTTGTTACAAAATTATCCAGACTACGCCGCACAGAATCATGACAAAATCCAAAACCGACGACTTTCATGTTCCTTCCAAACTTATGATTTATAAAATGCTATGTCATGGTTGCAAGTGACAGCTTATACATTTATAGTTGGAAACGTACATGACTATTGTATACTGTACATGTACAGGGTGTCCCAGAAGAAAGGTAACAAACCTCAACCACTTAATGTGGTCAGACCATGTTTACCGAAGTCATCGGCGACATCAGAAGCCAATATTTATATGGATATGCGAAATCAAACAAATTGTTAAAATATACATTACCGTTTTATTTCCAGAATATAATTATGCAGCAATGAGAGGAAAATGTAGGCCAAAATACTTTCAAATTATGAATACGATTGCAGTTGTCTACTTTCGTAAATTTTTCATGAATCATTTGTGAATGGGCCTATAATTACATGTATTATCTTAATAGCAAAAAAGAAAACAGGGGGAAAATGCAATTTGCAAAATCTCGGAGATTTCAATGCTCAGAAACACGTTACTAAGGAAACGATAAACAAAAATTATCATGAACAGAAAGAGAACTTATCATTTTCAGGAGACTGATATTTCGTGAAGGTTAAACCAGCTACATGTAAATAACAACCCCTTGGTTCGACAGAACGTTTATATTTGAAATTGTAAAACTGTTTTTTTTTTTCTATTGAGAGCACCATTTACGTACAGGTCGATGTATCATGGAGCAAATTAGCTCGGCTAATACGATGCTAATGCCTCCAGGTGTGAAATAGCAGCACAACCGGACAATGTTCTCTGCGTTCCCGAACATGGCCGAGGGGCGATAAGAAATTACGTTGCAAGGAGGGTAGTGTGCCCCTGCAGAGTTACCGTACGGAAGTCACAGCGATTTCTCGAAGCGGCGCCCCCCCCCAAAAAAAAAAAAAAAAAATAAATAAATAAATAAATAAATAAATAAATAAAAAATAAAATAAATAAATAAATAAATAAATAAAAAATAAAAAATAAAAATAAATAAAAATATATATTTTTATAGGTAAATTATTATAGAAAGGTTTCTTCATGCAAGATCCTTGCTACAAGTAAATTATGTTTAGATACTACTTTCATTGGGCATCGAATACAATTCATGTTTCAGTCATTTCCATAATTTATATAATCATTTAGTAATAAAATAATAATTTAGTCCAGATTCCTAGAATTGTAATCTACATGTAGTCCTAATGTTATGTCTTAAAGCACTTTGTGTTCTCAGTTTGTTAGTTGATTATGAGTTTTCTTTATTTGCAATGTTTCCCAAAACTCTAGACTCCCTTTAAACTGGTGGCAGCGGTGGGATTCAAACTAAAAGAATACTTCTGGTCTAAAACCACTCGGTCCAAAGTTGTCCCAATTCGTTTTGGTATGTACCAAACTTTTTACTGGATCGATATGGTCTAATAATCATCTGGCCTTTTTATCATTTGGTCTAATTTTAGGCTAATTACCATTTGGTCTAATTTAATTATGTTATGCAGGCCTACATATACTCTGACTTCTAATTGGTATCATATCATTCAATCAACACTCATTTTATCTACCATCCATTTGGTCTATTAAATCATTCAACCAAATGGATACCTAGACCAAATGGGAATTAGGCCATACATGTACATGTAATTATAGTTGACAAAATTGGTGTGAACCAAATGAAATTAAACTATTGGGTAATACCTTGCAGAAAATACATGTAGGTAATAATACATGACGGAATTGTAGACCGCGGCAATACAGGGTAAACGTTTAAATCAACAATATTATAAACAAAAGAAATCATTGCTACATGTAGGTAATGGATATGAAATGAAATGTCTAATAATCCTATCAGTACTCTTTGTTCACTGTCTTAGCACCACCTCCCCTGTTCCAATACATACATGTATGTACATTGTAGGCTACACAGCAAAACAGCCAAAGTTTGCTCCTAATTTAATCTAATTGAACATGTTACACCCTTTTCCCGTTTACATTTGGTGCGTTACCGTTCCCTTTTCTTGAGGAGAGGTAAAAAGTTCGAGAAGCAGAGAGGGGAAAAATGCAAACCTCATTTTCCTTGACACATCATCGTTTGGAGTTAATTTATCGAGTTAAAGCAAGTTAGCTCAGCAGGCTCATTACTGCTGACAGCTACACACTCTACATGAACGCGTAGTAAGCGTTGACATCTATACCGTGTTTACACCGTCACTCGGCTTGAGTGCCAAATCCTAAGGAAGGGTTCAACACCGCAAAAAGCGAACCTGTGATCGTGTTTATAACAAAAAAGCGAGTTCAACACGGCTCAAAAATGACAACTGGAAGTAGAGAGATGTCATTAATGTGTGTTGTCCGAATACCACCACTGACCTCAAAAAACGAACCCGCCTCCCGGATTGAAACCTACAGTTCTGGCGGAGCAAAAAAGGAGTGTCACACTCAGGTCGCGAATCACACTGATCCTGTTTACATGTACATGACATAAAAATTGCTGTGTCAAACACGATTGCCGTGTCGAACCCCCAAACCGAGTCACAGTGTGAACACAGTATAAATGCACGTGTAGTAAGCGTTGACATGTTGTCGCAGTATTATAGAGATGCAGTGTTTAGATAAGTGCTCCTAGTTTTCCTGCATAATTTTTAGTTTCATTGCCGACTTGAATTATTAAGGTAGATTGTATACATTCAATTTGTAAATAATATATGGTTTCCATATTGACTTGAAGGCAAAGGTTAACCTTCACCATTGCAAAATTAACCACACTGATGGTTTTCAATTACATTTTTAAATCACAATTAATAAATTTATTAATAATTACATTTGAGGCTGAAGCAAAAGTATTACGCACTAATTTTCATGCACTGTACAATGTACAATTGTAGATGAGAAGTGTGCATGAACATACATGTAGTACATAGATCTGCATGTATGATGCATTTTCATAGACCCACTCAAATTGTTCTACTTCTTCTTCTTCTTCTTCTTCCTCCGTTTGCTTCGGAGATCAGCAGGCACTTCTGCAAGTACCGGTATGTATGTTTAAAATGGTAGGACTGTCACTATGGTTTGTCTTGGAGTTCCATGATTAAAGATGATCTCAGAGTGTCAATTCGTAAAATGAAATGGAGGACAAGGGTCGTGAAAGATTCAATTGTAGCAAGAGGGAGGTCTGGGTTGGGCAGAAGAATTAGTTGAAGAAAGGTTGACGGGTCGTCTCTGTCTAGAGTTTCTTTTACAGGCATTCATAAATACAGCTTTCAATTAACACTGTTGTGTATTGTAAAGTTTTGAATTGTCAATAAAATCATTATGACATTGTGAACAGTACATGTAGGTCCTACATGTATGAACATGTACTTCCAGTCTTATGTACATGTACAAATGAAAGAATCCCAATCGCTACATTTACAGTATGATCTCTTCGATTGCACATACATGTACGTATGTAGTTTTTTTGGTACTAAATACATATGCTGACACACCTTCTCCTTCCATTCACTACTGTTCATGACATTGGGCCGTATGCATAAAAAGTAGCATTTGCTTGCAAGCAATTGCTTCAAGCACAAGCAATCGCTTGTCAAGCAAAAGATCAAGCTTAAGCAATTGCTTAAATCCGTATGCATAACATTTTGCTTGTGCTCAAACCTTGTGCTTGCCTCCAGCAAGCAATTGCTTACGATCTCAACAATAGCGACGTCACGCCGGTGCGAACATCATTCATGGGAGAACAAAGGTGGGTTTCGCATACTAGTAGTGTATTCAAATGTCATGCGTGTGGGGTAGCCTTTTCTGACATGGCAGTATAACTTCCCAGTATGACATATTTCAGAACAAAATGAAAAACAAATTTAATTTATTAATTTATTAATTTATTAATTTATTCTACTCCTGTACAACTTTGGTTTTTCTCTAACGAGCATAAACATGATGCTTAACCACGAACGTCCCGATTAAGCAAGAGCTCAAGCTGCTATGACGGAGCTTGAAAAAACGTAAGCAATTGCTTATAAGAACAAGCAAAACGTTCGTTTTATGCATACGTTTTTAAGCGGACATCAAGCAATTGCTTGTGCTTGCTAGCAAAAGCATTTGCTTGCTAGCAAAAGCATTTGCTTGCAAGCAATTGCTTATGTTTATGCATACGAATTCCAAGTAAAAGGCTAGCACAAGCAATTGCTACTTTTTATGCATACGGCCCAATGATCTGCCTTTGGTTGTCACATACAAGCAGCATACATGATAGCATTGATCAGAGTCCAGAGGTCACAAATCAGATATTCCAGGTAACTGCACAAACAGTCAAATACATCCCACCAACCAGTATGCTTCAAATACAATGAGGGTGCTAAGTGCAAGTCCACTTCATTTGAAGATTACACATGCAAATGTACTGATACCTTGAATAACTTAATGCACTTGACAAGTGAGTGGGTAATAAAATGTACTTGTAGACACTGCACAGATAATGTTGGTATAACTGGATTTATAGTACGTAAAGTCCAAAAGGCATTGTGAATGGTTTATACTGTATCATTCAATAAATACATAATTGTACATCAATGTACATTTGTACTACAATGCACACACCCATCTACATGTAGGCCTATGTACTCTCCCATATTATAGGAAACGTCATGTACTATGTACATACATGTAGCGGTCAAATTCACTAGGTCCAGTACATGTAGACTACCATGTACATTAACATTGGTTCATAAACGCCAAATGCTGTCGGAAAATGTTTATTATTTACAGTCACAATATAATGCTACATAAACAAATACATATAGGATAGTATACGGTAATGCAAATACAATAAACATGATTGGATTCTAAATTAATGGTATGCTACATTTTTTTTTTGTAGGTAGGCCTACATGGTATGCAGTATAAACAAAAATAATCTGTAGATAATAATCTTCTATATATCTGTCGTCAAAAAATATTTGACCTGATTTGGGGTCAAGGTGCGCTGTGAAAGACAGCGTGACCTCATGAGACCTCCCATCCATTCAAACTGTCACCCAGCAGGTGCGGCTCATCCCATCATCTCAGGAAATATTCCATGAAATGATGATAACAGATCCATTGAAGTTTATCGCCTCTCCCCCTCCCCCCCCCCCTCTCCCCTGGCTGATTTCCAACCCAATTTGATGTTTGAAAAATGTTACATGGTCATTTTCATTGATTACAGAGTTACCACTTAATTTGATTCATTATTATTTTATGCATCAGGGCCAGGCCCAGTATGTTTTTTGTCAATTTCAAGATTGACATGATCTGCCTGTAAACATTTTATATTATAATGAAAACACATAATACTACTTTACAATATACAAAAGAGATAAGGTTGTCAAAACATTTGAAATAGAAAAAAGGTTAGTAATCATTTTGTATTGGCAAATGGACAGGCTTATTAGAACAATATCATCCTCCCACCACTGACCACATTTTAAGGGGAAATGACATGTATGACCAAATACCATGTAGGCTATCTTTATAATCTCATGAATTCACTTACATTTCATTGAAATTCGTAATTTAATGTTTAAAAAAAAAAAATATTTAAAATTAAAGGATGCTGTCCTTACCAATCTGTGTTTCCATCTCTATGCAGCGCTACACTGAAACCAAACAGGCTCCCAGAGGGTCCATTGAAAGGTATGGGTGCCCTCAGATCAAAGTTAAATCCGAGTACAGTACTATCCAATAAACACAATGTACAAAGAGAAAGCAGCAGGAATCGAGCCATAGTTCTACTCGTCACTGGTCCAGCGCTACCGGGGGTATAGGTAGGGGTCAACATAATCCACAGACTGTCACTTTCTGCGGCGTATTCTCAACACACGTAAATGCAGTGGTTAGATTTTTGTCTCTCGTCTTTCCTCTTTCTCTCCTCGCTACCTAATCAGATATCCTTTCGACAAGTGGAAGCGATAATCAACAACTTACTCAGAAAGTGGACAAACACACGTCCTGCTTCCAAAACATTAGAATGTGAAATATAACAAAAACCACTTGGCAATATACTCAATGCGAGTATTGTTTACGTATACAAGCCAATTTCCGGAAGAGCTACCGCGGATGACCACACACCATCTACCCACCCGCCTGCAAGAGCGACCCCGCCTACAATAAACGAAAGATCCGAAAAAAATAACCTCCTTTTGCTCAACACACAACTGATCCTTGTCTATCCGTGATAATCATCCTTTAAGAAAGATGTTTCCCGTAATATGTAGTATTCCTTTGAATGAAAGATCACGTTTTCTGTAGTTGATTTGTACCGCTGATCAACTGTTTTCACGTCTTCAGACTATCGGTACCTCTAATCAGAATGATTTATGCTCGCGGTGGTGTTGCGGCGCGCTATAGGGGTGCACTGTGTACCGATAGTGCGCTTTTGAGCTGAGCTGAATGAGCCGACAGTGCGTGTGTGTCGTTTGGCATAATATTGGCGTCGAATGAGTCATATATTTTGTATGCGAGTGTGGGTTTCTTGTTCACAGACTACGGGGAAAACAAATGCATACAAAGAAAGAGATAGAGCACAGTGGTGGCCAGACTATATTTAGGGAAATATGACACATTCTTCTAATATTTATGTGGTTTCTTTTAAGTGTACCGGAAAGAGATCTAAAGCCCATGATCTTGACGGGCCACTTACAAAACCAACAGAAGTAGAGGCTCGAAATACATTTCTTTGTGTTTTCTTGGCACAAATCAAAGTATTGCGAATGAAAGCGTCAGTAATACGATTTGGAATTATTTAGTTTCGTATCTCGAAGCATGAGGCCTACCGCCCCTCCTCTCTCAATGTTCAAATCCCCCCCCCCAAAAAAAAACAAAAACAAACAAACAAACAAAACAAAAACAAAACAAACAAAACAAAACAAAACAAAACAAAAACAACAACAAAAACAAAACAAAACAAAGCAAAACAAAACAAAGCAAAACAAAACAAAACAAAACAAAACAAAACAAAACAAAACAAAACAAAACAAAAACAAAACAAAACATGATTTGTGTAATTTTACACAATGATTTAACGGCCATCATCTTGGAAGGATTGTTAATTGCAAACCTGAAATTGTAAAAAAATATATAGGCCCTAGGCTTACATTTTTATAATTATATTATATAGGACCCTTTTATAGATTATGAGTAATTATGTAGGCCTATGCCCCTATTTTAGTTGTCTAAACCCACCCCACCTCTCCGAAACTCCCTTTCTCCCTCTCTTTCTCTCTCTCTCTCTCTCTCTCCCTATCTCTAAAATTAATATACAGAGGGGCATTTCATCAAAGGACTTGTCAGATATTTTATCCGACAAATTTGCTCTCATCCAATCAGATGCAAGCATTTCAGTAGCTTATAACACTTTGTCGGATAAAACGTCCGACAAGTCCTTTCATGAAATGCCCCCCAGGTCTACAGTACAAATAGGTTTGAACATTTTCCAAGTTTAATAATGTGCATTTTCTTGTTTATTATTTTCACTTCTTCTACGAGATAGCCTGTAAAATTATCTTTATTTACATTTACTTATAACTTTGTAAGAAGTAAGTTGAGACAAAATCACTTTGTTGGCCTGTTTATTCTTATAAAGTTCTTTGTAGCCCACCAAAAAGTTCATGATTACAGTACATAAACTTTATTCATAGAGTGGCCATTCATAAAGAAAATATCATATTTACATAACATCACAAGTAAATTTAAAAGTACAAAATGAGTGGTCGTACAGCCGTGCCTACGAACTAAAGTACAAATCCGGGTACACGTCAATATGAAGAGACATTCAATCAATATAAGATCGATTTCAAAGGGAGGATTTTTGAAATACATTGTATAATCCTAATTCTTGGCATACATATCGTATCATAGGTATACTTAGAAACGTGAAGTGGAGACGGGAGTTGAAAGAACTTTAAATTGAGACTTTGCCAACATAAACTAAAAATCCGCACACCTTCAATAGTATCCATGAGGCCCCTATTAAATAATTTGTTGATTTATTCATTTAACTTTGATGCTATGTCGGACAATAATACATGTCGATGAGCAATATTCATTCTAGTTTGGCCTCCCCATTTTTGTAAAAGAAGAAGACTGTAAATTCCCCATTTTTCATGTTTGGTTAGATCCACCGCAAGATGTCGCTCTTCATAAAGTCAAGTTTCATATTATATCAACAATGATCCGCAGAATTTACACAAAACTCGAGAAGACTACATAATTATAAGCCTTGTTCAGGAGCATCGATCCTGGGTGCATTGGTGGCAGTTACCCTACAATAACTAAAATTGGAGGCATAAAACAATAATGAAAAAAAAATCAAAAGGCCTAAAAATGCCAACAACTTATGCCTTTGACAAAAAAAATCATCTGTTACCCCTTATTAACAGGTACGTTTAATGAATTCAAAGAATATTTCCCCCTGAAAATAGTGGGCACGCGCTTGCTGTGCTCCCCCTCGCTTGCAAGATCCGCCTCTGCCCAAAACTCTAATAAAAAAGTTTAAATTTTCACCTATAAAAATGATATCACACCGGGAACACCTAAAAAGGGGCAACTTTGTACTTTTAAAGGGATTTGGTAACTTTCAAAAACAAGAGAAATTAGATCAAGATTAAAAAAATTATACTGTTCCAACAGTAAAAAAACAAACTACTGAAAGTTTCAGATTAAGTGGAAGTCATTTACTACCATAAAACAGTGTAATAAACAATGCCAAGCATACAGCCGAGCACCAGTACCCTCTGCTGCTAGCTCACCAGGCCGCTAGGGACGGGTATTATACAACAGGAAATGGGTGTATTTTGTGCTACGTGCACAAGCACATGGTTTGAGTATGAAATCATTGATATCTCGAAGGTAAAGCAAGCAATTAGCTTGCAATTTTGAAGAGATACCAGACTGACCTAAGTGTTTATAATTATGTTGGCAAAATAAGCTAAATGGAATAAAATGTGATTTGAATATCATTCAATGTTACTGCATCCGTTTAAAACCGGGGCACATTTTAAAGGTGCAACTTTGCACCTCCACAGCTAGGGAGAACCTTTAAAGGTGTAAAGTTGCATCTTTGAGGTGCAAAGTTGCAATTTAAAAGGTGCTCCTAGTGTGACACATGTTTGCACCTTTAAACAATAGAAAATGTGCAAAGTTGAAGTTTTATTTCTAAAGTGTGAATGATAAGCTCTGGTGGGGAAAAACATGAGGAAAATGGAGACCGTTTCATTGCCGTCGTCGTGCATGAATCTTAGAGCATGCTTTCTCCAGATCCACTGCTACTCATCATTGAAAGGGATGATGATCTCGATGATGATGAGAAGGGTGGACGATGTCGAATGAGATGTGCAGGAGGAAATCGATCAGGGTCAAGGAATAAAATGATTAATCACAATTGAAGAGCTCCGTTCCAAAAGGCACTACATCCACTTTTTAAGAAAATTGAGTTATTGATATCACCTCTCAATTTTAAAAGCAACTATTAGATAATGCCCTTTCTAATATCATTTTTCAATAGACGCCTGTAGAAAATATCGAATGGTTGTAATACCTTTTGGAATGGAACTCTTTAATTTGTAAAACAATATATTTATAAGTCTTTATTCGTTTCCAAAATCGAAAATAATAAGCCTTTCAAAATTTCTGATACCGGAATTTTAATTTTTTATTTAAATGTAAATTTTTTATGATAATTCAATGCGATGGAGTAATATTTGGACTGAATAGAATTATCCATCCCAATAATAGAATTGAAAATTATCATGTAATTATTCTTTAGAAGATGAAGAGGATAAATTAGGATTAGGATTAGGACCTTTGGGCATCCTCGTCATCCCTCCAAACGAGGCAACCCCGGCCAATTTGAAAGATAGGGTGTATATACAGACGCAATCATTACAGACCAACGTGTAAAACGTTTATGAAAAAAGGGGCGCACATCTCGCCCTGGATACGCCACCGGCATCGGGTAAATTACATCGGGAGATATTCAAAAGATTATTGTACTTGGTATCAGTCAATGCTGACAGTTTAAAAAGGATATGATGAGTTGACTTGTCAGTCCAATCAAAGTAATTGATACAAAGTCGACTTGCTAAACGACGGCCAAGTTTCTCTAGTTTCTAAGAAAGTGTAAGCAAAGAAATAAAAATAATAATAAAAAATAAATAAATTAATTGATTAAAAAAAAAAAGATAAATAAATATATGAATATAAATAAATAGATATACTTATATATATGAATAATTAAGTGAATAGATAAATAAATATATAGAATAATAAAATAACCAAAAGGTTGTACAGTAGGTCTACTGTCTAACTGAATGTATTTCTAAAAAATAACTGTAAAGTAAATTTTAAGTTGTCACAACTTCCTGCTCTAATTCTCTAACCCTTATTGAGTGTGAAAAAGATAGAATCATCTCTATCAGATTATTATATATATATATATATATATATATATTAAATTCAAACCCATCACTAGTATGCCCTCAGGGATGGAATATGGCCCCCAGAGGACCTGGGGTGATTTCGGGAAATTAAATGTTGTTGATGTTATTGTTATTGTTATTATTATTGTTGTTGTTGTTGTTGTTTGTTTGTTTGTTTTGTTTATTTTTGTAGTTGTTACGTTTCCTCCCATGTCCAACGTAAATAAAAAAGCCGGGCAGGGCTCAACCCCAGAAAATGATTTGTCATTTTTTTTAACCTGTTCAACCCCCCCCCCCCTCCCCTCAGCCCCCATTGTTTTATAATGGAAGTTTACATAGAGGTCTATGTCAACTTGAGAAAGGATGGAGGACCGTCCGAAAAAATGTTAAAATATATATTGAATATAAAAATATAGTTGGAATATTAAAGCATGACTATCTTGTATTTTGTTCCAATATCATCTTCCAAATCGTGGAACTTTGTGATTTACGACTAGAGGTCTACCATAATATAGAAAAAACTACAACAACAGCAACAAGAACAAAACAAAAAAAAAAAATAAAAAAATTACAAACCTCTCTCCTTTGTGTTGATGACGTCAGATCAACAGGAGCCAGGTTGTAGCCATTCAAAACAATCTTGAAAAAGATTTCACCAGAGCCTACAAAGAAGGAACGTACAGAAAGTTACTTTCAACTTATACATTTACACTCCAAAAACCAAAGTGCTAATTAATTTTATGGGTTTTCGTTTAGATCTTGAAAAAAAAATTTCACCAGGGGGGCATTTCATCAAAGGACTTGTCGGACATTTTATCCGACAAATTTGCTCTCAGCCAATCAGATGCAAGCATTTCAGTAGCTTATAACAGTTTGTCGGATAAAACGTCCGACAAGTCCTTTGATGAAACGCCCTCCTGAGCTTATAACGAGATGGGACGTACAGAAAGTTACTTTCAATTTATACACTCTAAAAACTGAAGTGCTAATTTATGGATGCTTGTATCCTAACTGCACTTGACTTGAAGTGTTATATCAGCACCTGAAACGTCATTTTATCACTTGCATGAGTACTACAGTACTTTATCGGCAAAAATGTGCAATACTTATACCGTAATCACACCGGCGAGCCCGACTGCGAACCGACCTCTAGCTTGCCATTCATGGTAATGTAATATTTTGGTCGGTCTGGTGTCGGTTTGGAGTCGGTCTCGCAGGTGTGACTACGCTAATAGGAAGGATTCGAACCGAGGTCCGCTGCGAAACGAAAAAGTACCGTTGACATTACCGATATATAGGCCTATACCAGCTGAGATAACTTACTTTTGTTATAACAGTGAAGTATATTTCAATATGCTTGAAAATATTTCATAGAGAAGTGGCGTACATAAAATTGCCATTAACTTGTATACGCCAAACAATAAAGGGGCTTGTCATGTTCGGCAGTACGAAGATTTTGTTTTCCGTAAATTAAAATATGAATTGTTAAACCGAAAGTGAAATAAGGTCCGTTGTTATTCCATTAAAATAAAGTGTTTGTTGATTCCATTAAATTCTATTCTGTTATTATTCCATTAAAAGGGAATAATTTTGGTTAATCCGAAAAATGATATAAGAAATGCTAATAGGCTTAACCCCCGATGGGGGTACCGCAGAAATGTTCCAATTTTAACATACATAGGCGATTTTCAAATTACAGGGGGCGTGTCCCTTGCGGCCCCGCCTGGAGCCACCACTGCACTGCAGGCACTCTTTCTAGATTGCCAAGCAGACGTCGATCTGTCTATTAAAATAACATGATCTCCATGAATAATGAAACCTACCTTTAACATTTGAGAAAACAGGGGACCTACTCGCTACTTACCGCTGTTTTGACCAATGAGCCTGATGTAGATGTTGTGTATTAACCCTCGATACGAAAGATTTTCTTTCTTCATGACGTAATATTCTCCCTTATTAAGATCAATAATGATCTTGATGGAATCTTTGTGAGCATGGACCCGATGCACGCTGATGATAAAGAAGATCACTGCGAAAGAGATGTATTGCTATACAATCGGGGGAAATAGAAGAAAAATAAAGTTTCTCGTTAATATCAGATTTGACAATCATGACAATTGATGATAAAAGAAATTCCCTTGTAAATAGAAAATTGCAAGAGTTAAAAAAAACACAAGAACTTTCGCCAGTCGGTCCGGTTATCCAATCGTCCTTTCTTTTTTTACTAGCCCCCCCCCCCCGGCAGTGGTGAAGTTCAACAGTGTTGTGGTGCATTTTGAGAAGAGAACCAGACGGAAGACCTCATCGCCTTTCCTAGTAAGATGACGCCAAGTTAGCTCTCTCAGCATGTCAGTTTTACACCTGATGTAATTGTGGTGTCTGTTGAGGGTCAAATCTGGCAGGCATCTTCTCTGGATTCATCTCAAGTCTTATGGATGTTTCTCGTCGGTGTATGGGTCCCAGATTGGGCAGCATCAATCGAAGTTAGCATACTACCGACGGGATGGTATCCGATACTCTGACAGATCATTGGTCGACACACACAGGTATAAGGTGTGTTTATCCGATGATAAGTGAATGTATATAATTTATGTCCACATTCGGTATTAATGAGTTGTATTAGTCGAGTCTACGACAGGTAGATTACTTTCCATCGCGATAAAAGGGAAATGAGCGCAAGGTAGTGTTTGGCTTTAACTTATGCAGATTCGTCTAATTTTTCAGTAGATCTGAAGAGATGGTCAAACCAAGTATTTGCTGGTAGATGGCAGGTCTTGAAGGACTTTTCCCGGGATGAGTACTCGGTGATCTATCGGTTTGCCTTCTTACGGATGACTTCAGCACTTGGCACTTGGTCAGGATTGAACTCATGAGCCATTCTGGCCCGCAGGCTGGCTGCGCATCTAAGGTCAGTTTGGAGTTTGTATGTTACAATCGCAGATTTCACTGGTCATGGCTAGAATTACCGTGTATCAATCAGCGAATAGTCGTACATTGGAATGGAGTAGTTTCGGTGTTGATGTAGAAGAGGAGGTATCTCATCATCTTCTATATGTATTCTCTTTTATTTTGCTTTCTCTTACTTCTCGTCGTTCGACGAGAGTGATACATACTCTTTCTCACTTCTAACTCTACATTATTTTCAGTTATGCTATTTACGTGGTTCTAAGCTTATAGGGCAGCTTAACGTGCCCACCCCATTGAAAGAATCAAACATAATTACCAATCATCACTATTGTACATGTGTATGGGGGACATTATGGCTACATTCTTTTAAATATTGCATTCCCCGCTTTATGTCAATCAAACTTTAGGTGTGCTGACATAGATCTTGTCCCAGATTATCACTGATCATATTGTACAATACTTTTGATCTAACAGTTTTGACTTACTCTTAAACAAAATTTATGAAACGCTGGCTTACAGGTTAAATAACAAGGCATAAGATTTATCATTACCAATACTTAGGTATATTATTTTTTTTTGGTTCCAGAATACGAGTTCCGGTCTATGTTATTGGTTTTGGATGTTTTTCTGTCCGCTATCGTCATCGAAGTCATATGCATGTCGCTTTGGTACGCCTTCGCTGACCAGCTGTAAGTATTACCCTCCCTCAGGCACGTAACTAGTGATTTTTTGGGCGTTCGAAATCTGCAAAGTGGACCAAAAGGTACATCAAAATTTTTTTACGTCACGCTGGGTCAAGCATAAAAGTTTCACTAAAATTTTTTTTACGTCACGCTGGCGCGCGCCGATAAGCGGGGGGGGGGGGGGTAGGTGTTTCAAAAATTCTCTGCCTTCTGCCCTCAAGAAGAGTACCATATATTAGCGTATAGGGGTAGGCTAAGATCGACCCAAGAAATTGATAAGCAAAAAAAAAAATTATCCTTTTTTTTTTTTTTTTTTTTTTGGTAAAGTGGACCTCTGGTCGCGCAGGGGGGGGGGGGGGTTCGTTCGAACCCCGACCCCCTGGTTACGGGGCCTGTCCTCCCCGCTCACCATTATACTCCCCTCGATATATACACACACATGATAAGATCATTATACCCCCCCCCCCCACACACACACAATCCATAGGCGCAGGCATGTCGCTTTGTATATCCCAGTTATTGGGCGTGTCCGGACGGGTTGGTGTCCAGGACATTTTAATTTTGATTAGCCATTTTAAAGGTTTTCAAACAATGTCTTTGTATTATTTTAGCCTAAAATGTTAGAAACATGATGGAGACAAGTATTGATAATGATACAAGTATTCAGTTATATAATATTTTGATTAATCCTGTTAAGTGTCCGGACACCCAACCCCCATCATACACCTTTGCTAGACCACTAGTACGCATACAGCTGTAAGTATTCCCTCCTCCACCCCCGCGACTCAACATACATTATCATGCTTATGCTCGTTCCCGATTTATCAGGAAAGGGGTATATTTTAGAGGCTTATAGGTAGGGGAAATTCGGAATCATTGGAAGAATCCTGAAATAGGGTCCAAATAATTTATGATCCAAAAGCATTTGAAAAGGGGGTAATTTTGTTGGCTCTCCCCCTCCAAAAGCCTGTAAATAGAGGGGGGGGGGGATATTTTGACACGGCTTCTCTCCAAAAGCTTTGAAAGGGCTGCTTATGCTCTAAGAATCCGTAACGAGCATCACGCCCTGAGTGTCGGCGGGGGGGGGGGGGTGGGGCTTTCATACCGATCAGCCGTGTCTTGAAGATCATCACTGACACGGCTTCTCCTCCAAAAGCGCTTTGAAAGGGTGTATCTCTAAGAATCCGTAACGAGCATACGTGTATGATTGACCGCCTGAGTGGAGCGGGGGGGGGGGTGGGGCTTTCCATATCCTATCAAGCCGTGTCTTGAAAGATCATCACTGTAGGTAAGAGCCGACCGCCCCCACCCAAATGAAAATTTACTGCTAATAAGTGAAACATTAAGATACGAACAAATCATGCTGAACGTTGTCTAATAGTCTGCCTGACAGGCCTTGATTCT
>CALNVZ010000641.1:4900695-4937157 GCA_940671915.1 Paracentrotus lividus | reverse complement strand
CACCGCCCAGCACAAGCACCAGTCACACACATCGCCTGTAATAATCTTCAAGTCTGAAGGACACAGGTCTACACTGAAGAAGAAGAAGAATGATGATAAAGAAAACGCAAAAATACCCAGTTATTGTACGTCCGGACGGGTTGTTTGTCCGGACAAGACGGCAATTTCTGTAGCTTTGTGATCAATATTCCATTAATCGATTGAAAGTAATATCAGACAATATAACAAAGCATAGATCTAGGTCTAGAAATATTCATAAATATTTTTGCTAATTATACCAAGACGGGTTGAGTGTCCGGACAGACGATTTTGACCAGCCATTTGAAAAGGTTTACAAGCAATCTTTTTATAGTTTTTTGGAATAAAATGTTAGAAAATATTCTATAGATCAAAACATTGATGAATATAAACATTATTTAATTTATATATTTTTTGCTTAATTCTGAGACAAACAAGCAGGCTTTATTTTCGTTAAGTGTCCGGACATCCAACCCCCCATCCTACTGCACAAACTTTGAGAAAATACAGAGCAAAAGATGATGTTTTTATCTGCGGAGATAAGTGGTTGTAAAACGGGAGCACCCCCCCCCCCCCCCAAATCCAACTACCTCCGGTATTTGTGCTCAGTTTGAAAGGATGAATTTGGTTTTCTTCCAACTTCACCCTGAAGACATCTTCGGGCCGAGCCCAAAAATTCATGTCCCATGATCCAAATATTCCAACGACCTTGCTCTTCATTTCAACGATTTTCAATTTTTATTTCAAGAATTAGAGCCAAAATATTTTGTCAGCATGCTGGTGAGGAAAGCATTAAATCACGTGTTTAAATCAGTCTTCTGAGCAAAATTAATAAAGAGGAATTTTATGACACGCAATAATTTCGCGCACTGCACCTACATACACAAAGCGCACTAGTGTGACGCAATTGCCATGGTAATAGCAACTGTGAAGTGATGACATCACAATGGACACGCGCAATGTGAAACGGTAATGCTCATTTTTGGTAGAGAAGCTTTTGTGACGTCACGTTGATACCACAATTGTCATCCTCTTCCTCATTATTATCACCATTATCGTTTTGATTTTTATCTTCATCGTGAATAGTTATAATTCTACATTCCAAATTCATGTGGTATTTTTTATCATCATCATCACCACTACCATTCTCATCATTATCATCAACATCACCATAATCATCATCATGATCACCATCATCATCACCACCACAACCACTTCCACCATCCTTATCATCATCTTCTTCTTCTTCTTCTTCTTCTTCTTCTTCTTCTTTATCGTAATCATAAGCCCCGTCTTAACAGACACATTTTTGACAATCTTACCCGGGTAACGTCCGGACGTTACCCTAGTAAGATTTCTATTAAGACGATCTTAACTAGGGTAACGTCGCGAGGGTTCTCCGGGTAAGATTTTCCAGATTCTTACCCTAGTTACGACTAGGTAAAGTCGCGGTAAAACAACCTAGTTTTACCCTGACATTGTCCGGACAACTGTTCTGTTAAGACGCTCTCGTGGGTAAATACTAGGGTAAGATCGACATTGCACAATGATAGAAAGAGGAGGAGAAGAAAAATGACAGAACAAAGAAATACATAAGAAATAACGGAAGACAAGAAGAGGAAGAGGAAAGAAAGATGAAAACAAAGAAATACATAAGAAATAACGGAAGAGAAGAGGAAAGAAAGATAAAACAAAGAATACATAAGAATTAACGAAGAGAAGAGGAAAGAAAGATAAAAACAAGAAATACTAAGAAATAACGGAAGACAAGAGGAAAGAAAGATCAAAACAAGAAATACATAAAGAAATAACGGAAGTGAAGAGGAAGAGAAGATAAAACAAGAAACACATAAGAATTAACCGGAAGAGAAGAGGAAAGAAAGATAAAAACAAAGAAATACATAAAGAAATACGGAAGAACATGAAGGAAAGAAAGATAAACAAAGATAAGTAACATAATAGATATACGGAAGAGAAGGAGGAAAGATAAGATAACAAGAGAAAATCATAAGAGAATAACGGTAAGAGAAGAGGAAAGAAAGATAAAAACAAAGAAATACATAAGAATTACGGAAGAGAAGAGGAAAGAAGGATAAAAAAATGAAAGAAATACATAAGAATTAACGGAAGAGAAGAGGAAAGAAAAAAACCCCAAAAGAAATACATAAGAAATAACAAAAGGGAAGAGGGAAAGAAAGAATAACACAAATCAATACAAAAGAGTAGAGACAGACGAGAAGATGAGACACACAACAAAAAAAAAAAAAAATACATAAGAAATAGCGGAAAGAAGAAAAAAGAAAGATAAACAAAGAAATACAGAAGAAATAACGGAATAGAAGAGGAAAGAAAGATAGATAAACAAACAAAGAAATACATTTTTAAAAATAATTAATAAAGAAAAAAAGATAAAATAAGTAAAATGAAGAAATACATAAAAATGTAATGATGGAAAAGAAGGGAAAAGAAACATAAAGAAATATAAAGTAAAGAAATACATGAGAAAACACAAGAGAACTCTTTTCATCGATTCAATTCCACACGTTGCTACGGTAAGCTACCACGGTAAGTTTTGAGAGAGCGTCTGTTAAGACGGTCGCAATATTCGACCACCCGTGGTTTTATGGAATGTTACCCTACTATTTCTACCCTGGCTTTCTCCGGACGTTGTCCGGACAATGTCTATTAAAACGGGGCTATAGAGGAAAATCTTTCCTCCTAGAGATATCATTTTATTTCCTACTCATCGTCACGGTCACCATCATGCTTATATCATTGTCTTAAATGCTGTCATTGTTGTATTATTCTTCACTTTTCTTTCATTCGTTTTCTTTCTTTCTTTTTTCTTGCCCTCTTCTACTTCTACTCCAGCTTTTGCCATTTACATTGCTCCTTGGAAAAAGAATCCATCGGTCTGAAAATGCATTTAATCTCTATTCTCCATGTTACGATCAATGACAACTCTCAAACAACCATTCTAATTGCTTTAATGCACGAAGTCCATGCAACACGGATCCAGATTGGCTACTTTCGATTTGCAATTGAATGCAACTCTTAATGTTACATAGGTCAGACGAATTGATTGTATATTCAGCACACAAAACCACATTTAACAATGTTAATGGTTGTTTCATTTCAGTCGATATTTATTGCCTTTAAAAAATAGTTGACAAAAGTTAATTTGATTAATATTCTTCTTTTTTTCTCATTCAGTACTTTATTTAAAATGTTCTTCTATTTCATATAAAGAAATGAATATATTGCAAATACATTTCAAATCGGTCACTCTGATCAAAGTGAGTTGTATACTTCAGATTTTTTTTTTTTTAGTTTAGGTTTTTTCTTTATGTACGAAATGTTAATTACAATTAACAATCCGTTTTATAGTTTCCGATTTTTTTTCATAAAAAGACCATTTCTTATTTCATTTAAAATAGAGTTCAACTCTTTTGAAGTGCATGATTTTTCTACCATGACTACTTTTCTTTTTTTTTTTTCGATTTTTTTTTTCTTCATATCGCACATCCATTACTGCTTTGCCTTCCCAACAGCTATACTCAACTACTGTACTTAATTCAAGTATATACTTTGGTGTATTCAAGTATAGTCTTCCTTTTTAAAATATTTTTTGGTATATAAATCAAAAATAAATTCTTTATGTTACCACGCATGATCAAGTAGTAACAAAATTATTAAACATCAATTAAGATTGCTGATCTATACTTTATCCAAAACAGCAGATTTGGCAAGATGCCACACAAAAGAACAAAGAAACAACTAAAACAACAAAAACACAACATATAAAATCCATACATACGTGGAAACATCCCTATAGTATTTTTTCCCGCATATATCAAGGAGCTTCAAGCTCCTTCTATAAAATCAAGATAACGTCACACATTCATGACATTAGCATGTATGCCCAACGTCCTTTGAACGTTGGATATACGATCACATAGGCATATTTATTGTCACTCTTTCAGGAAACGTTTGACAAATGTCATAGTTATGTTAGCTGTCCTTTGGGTTACTGCACATAAGTTAATGTTCACAACGATCAGCCAACGGATATAACGTCTGTCAAACGTTCCCTGAACGTGTAGTAGCATTTTGCCAAACATTTTCAGAAAATTAGACATTTTAATAATGTAGAGAGGCCTACGGAAAAGAATAGCCCTCCCCAACCTTTAACAATCTTGAGCATACGTTTGCACTTGTGATTACGTTTTTACATGCACTTTAAAACAAAAATGGACATTATGAAGATCTTCTTCCAAACCAGGTGAAGCTGTAATTTTGTTCCAAATTGGATATAGGAAGATCATCAAAGGCAAGAATTTCATCCGAGTAAGGCCCGATTCGGATGCCAAAGCGGATCCCGAGTCAGCTCGGCACAGCTCGGCGACAATTCGGGGAAATACCCGAGCCCGAAGACGCTACGAGCTGTGCCAGGTCATTTCAAGTTCACTACGAGCCATGCCGTACAGCTAGATTTACGGCAGCCGAAAGATATCAAGTCCCTCCGCACTTTGTCGAACTTGGTCGAACACAGCTTGTACTGAACTCGGTATATGTCATTTCTGCCTGACAAAGAGGAGTCCAGGGGGGGGGGGGGCATTTCATCAAAAGACTTGTCGGACGTTTTATCCGACAAACTGTTATAAGCTACTGAAATGCTTGCATCTGAGTGGCTGAGAGCAAATTTGTCAGATAAAACGTCCGACAAGTTCTTTGAAGAAATGCCCCCCGAAGCTGTTTCCGATTCGGCACCCGACTCAGTTTAAGTCTCACCCAATCGCTGTCGATATATAGAGTCCAATATACTAGGATTAAAAGGGGGGAAAAGCAAAATCGTTCGGCAGCCATGTAAGTTTTAAAAGCGGTGATACCCTTTATAAATTGTCGTTGATTTACTTTTACATTTACAGTTAAAACTGCAAAAGGTCTTCCATTATTCATATTTCTGAAACTTTTTAAGTAAAACGGCTATTTTATACTAGGCCTCCTAGATGAAATTTAAATAAAGTGTAATGTTTTGTTGCAACAAAAAGAAAGGATGTACAGAGTCAAATATGTGATAACGGTGATACAAACTCAACGTCAACACAGTCGCCTACACTAATGATTTAAACAAAACAACGTGGGAGAGAGTTTAGTTTGAATTTCGGCACTGTCATTACTTCCAGGAAAGACGTGATAGGAGACGAGGACGAGGATGAAGATGAAGATGATGATGACGACGATGATGACGACGATAGTGACTATGATGACGCTGATAATCCCGATCACGATGATGTTATGATGATGATGACGCGTATGAGGAGGATTAAGATGACTTTGATGATGAGGGAGATGATGATCTTATCATGATGACGTTGGTATTTTTCGTTAATCATATTTGCGCAGCGATTTTGACGTCAAAACAAAATTCAATCAATTGCCGTTTTAGTAAAATCCAAGAGATAAATCCCAAAAGGCGCTAAAGTCATTTTTGATGAAAATTGATTATCAGATCAGGGTGGTGTTTCACAAAGACGATCGTAAGTTACATGTTCCAATCGTTCGTAAAGTCATTCGTAACTTTACGAAGGACTTCGTGAAACACCATCCAGTACATTTTTCAAGCTGGTACCTTTTAGAGAATAACTGCAATAGCTTCCGTAGACTTCTATATAAATTCTAACTCACAAAATGCTTCTTCATCAGAAGTTACAAAAGTGGATTTAGCACCATTTGGAAATAAAGTCTTCAAATTTGCCATTATGACGCGCTCGGTCCTTCTCCGTCGTTTTGCCCAGGGGCTCCTTGTTGCAGCGCGCTACTCCCCGGTACGAGGCCGGGGTGCCTCCGTTGATTCGGTGACCGATCGGGAAATTGAACCACCTCGTCACCTTCAACATCGTCATCATCATCATCTTCCTCATCATCATCGTCATCCTCCTCCTCATCGTCCTCCTCATTTCTGTTTTGTTCTTGAAGAGCAGCTTGCCGAAGAAGAAATTCATCGATTTCTGCAAGCAAAGCAAAAATGAAATATTGACATTTCTGACGGCATTACGTTCCCTCGTTTTTAGAAACCACCGGTTTTGTATATTAAATGTGAAAATT
The DNA here is from genome assembly GCA_940671915.1 of Paracentrotus lividus. Classification (NCBI taxonomy): domain Eukaryota; kingdom Metazoa; phylum Echinodermata; class Echinoidea; order Camarodonta; family Echinidae; genus Paracentrotus; species Paracentrotus lividus. The sequence continues at coordinate 4,931,031 of CALNVZ010000641.1, read as the reverse complement.
AGTTTTCAAGTTTTGTATTTAGTAAGGTTTGATCATTAAAAAAATCATCTCAATGATCCAAATGTTCGAACTTTCGGAATCATGAAACTACGGGAAATAGGCCCAATTGCTTATTATAAAATTAACATTCATTCCATTCGATCGTAAGTTAATTTGATATTAATTGCAACTCTGCACATAAAATCTGTATCAAATATCACCCCGGGGGCCCGTACAGTGAGTAAAAAAAACAAAACCAAACCCCCCCCCCAAAAAAAAAAAAAAAAAAAAAAAAAACCAGCTGTTTTGTCCATTTTCTTTTAGAGTGGTACGAATAGGGTCGAAACGGCTGATTGTTTTACAAGCGATATTTAATCCAGTCTTCAGCTAGATAATCGGAAGTTTGGGATTGATATCAATACTTGTGATTGATTCGAATCAATCCAAACTATTCATATAACAGCGTCTTGTTTCACCAAGTTGTTCGTAAAGTATCGAATGACTTTACGAGCGACTGGAACATGTTCTTAGTGCTATATTAATCACACGTGCTTAATCTTTTAACACAATAATTGATCACCAGTCGTTCGCAAAGTCATTTCGTAACTTACGAACGATTTGGCACGGGGGGGGGGGGGGTCACCAAGTAAGTTTGGAATGACTTTACGAACGACTGGAACATGTTCTTGGGTGGTGTAATAATCCCCCTGCTTAATCATTGAGCACAATAACCATGATAACTGATTACTAGTTGTTCGTAAAATCATTCGCAACTTACGAACGACAAAGGGGAACACTGCCCTTGACCCTGTTGTGACAGGTAATGTCGCAGCGACGAATAATGTCACACCAATGCATTATTACAGTCTGGGACCACATTTGACGTCACCTTCCGAAAGAAGTGACTGGGTTTTGAACAAAGGTCCGATCAGAATCAGTTTGTAGGCTACTTTTCTATTTCTAAAATGCAATCACGTCAAATGATTTTAGTTATTTCTTCTAAATAGGCCTACAAACTGATAAAATCGGACTGAGGTTCGATTCCCAGTCACGGCTTTCGGATGGTGAGGTCAAATGTTGGTCCAAGGTGTAAATAATGCGTTGGTATGACATCATGCGTCGCTGCGACAGCATTACCAGTCGTAACAGGCCCTATCGCCACAAGGGATCCCTGGCGAACATTTCATGAAACAAATATGTTCACCTATTCTCACTTACAACTGTTATAAGCTACTGAAATGCTTGCATCTGATTGACTGAGAGCAAATTTGTCCTTTCATGAAAGTCCTTTCATGAAACGCCCCCAGATAAATTAACTTATTCTAAGTATCATATTTCAATTTTGTCGTAAATTATCGGGCAATGGGAACATGCTTGGCGAGTAGGCACCGTAGTCTTCACCTGCTTCGTCAGCCACCTCCTGGTTGACGGGTTCGTTCTCATCTTCCTCGTCATCAAGCACGCGCTCGTCATCATCATCATCATCATCGTTGTTTGCGCTCTCTTCCATGGCGATGGCAGCCTGCTCGAGGGAAGCCTGGGTGGGCACGAAGGCCGGTGGAGGGAGGTCGCGATCACGGGGCCATGTGAACTCGCGCACGTTGGGGAGGTTGGAGACGACGCCGATACTCAGGGCGCTGCGGTACACGTTCATGTCACATGCATCGTACCTAAAATAGCAAAGATTTGTTGGTACATGCGAATAAGTCATTTAATCTAACATCCAACCCCTTTTCATTTTAATAATTCTTTCTTTTTTTAAAGATTTCATTATGATAACTTTGCCACAACTTTGGTCTGGCAACCAAAACTTGAAAGCCTGCAAAACCACGCTCGTGGCCAATTACTTTATGGATTTAAAAGTTTATATCATTGCTAAAGTTCTCATCATCAAATTAGAATCCGAAAATGAAAATGAAGGAAATCCACAACCAAATCATAAAAGCTCACAAATTAAAAAAAATACGGCCTTTATTATTATCATTTTTTTTTTTTAATGGTGTGGAAGAAAACTGGTCGGCAACTGCCTTTTTCTCAAAAGTAACGACAGTGCATTTAGCCCCTTTTGAAATCAAACTTCATTTATAAAAATTATAGCTTACCATTCGTCATTGTCGGGATCGTAGCACTCGACGTTGTAGATGGTCGTGATGCCGTTAAAGCCCCCGATCACGAAGATCATATCATCGAGGACCGCGACGCCAAAGTTACTGCGGTGGATGTACATGCTAGGAGCCCCCATCCATTGCATCGTACCCGGCTTCCATCGCTCCATCGTGTTGAGGCGTGTGAGCCCGTTGAATCCGCCAACTGCATACACACTATCCCTGTTAATAAAGAAATAAAAATAAAATAATATATTGATAAAACGAAACTTACAAACGATAATGACATCATGAAGATACAGTTTATCATTTATATTCATATAATATGCAAGCTTTTAATCCTAATTATTTACTCTAATCCTTTTTGAAAATCGGGGTTTCATTGCATTTAAATTTTTTTTTAATGTTTAAAGAATTACAGAAATGTCATACAAAGGAAGAAATAGGAGGATAAACCAGACTAAGAAGGTGCCTGTTTGAAAAAAAATTATATCGCCCCTTTTTTAGTTTTAACTTTAAAATGTACAACCGGTAAATTCTGCGACCTCCTAAAGATAGACGAAAGAGAATGTTAGACCAAAGTTATTTACACGATTGTATTTTCGTGTTTTTTTGTTGTTGTTTATTAATTTGGTTCGTTTGTTTGGGTCTTATTTTGCCGACTCCTTGGTCGAACTGGGCCCTCTTGCAAGGCTTGGATTCTACGCTATTCCAAAAATCAAACGCAACTCGATTTTCAATTAATCAGGATTGCGTAATTGTGACTTACGTTTGTTTTGCTTTGTTGTTGTTTGTGTAGAATCCAAATTTTTAATGCCAGAGGGCCCTGGAGGGGCGAGGTTCCTTCGGGTATAATCAATTTTGCATAATGCGATGGCTTACATTATCTTTCAAATGCATTGTTTCGAGTGATCGCAAATTAAGTAGGTTGTGAAAACCTTTAAACGCCCAGAATTTTGACTATTTGTTTACCTGAATGCTACGGCTCCAACGCCACTTCTCCTGCTGTTCATGCGGGGAATATCCCTCCACTCGTCCAGCTCGGGATCGTACATCTCAGCCGAGTTCAGGCACTCGTTGCCGTTGAAACCCCCGACGATGACGATCTTGTCGTCGAGACGGCACGCCGAGGCGTCGCTACGGTGATGGTTCATGGAGTGCATTAAGGTCCACTGATTACAGATAGGGTCATACCTGGCAGTGCAATGAAGATGATGTCGATTAGTTGCATTTGTTAACATTATATGATTAGATTTTCTTTTATAATACATTTATTTAAAAAAAAGTAGAGTGTGGGACGATTTCCTATTTTCGGAATTACAGTAACCATTAAATTAAATACACACAAAAAGAACCTCAATCCACGGCAATAATACGCCCAACTGTTATAGAATTATTTCACTTTTTAGATTCAGTACCAAACCATTAAAATGCGTCAAGGTGAAATTCAACGTTAAAGGCATATTAGCGATAATTTTATCATTGAGACACTCCAAAAAATAGTAGTATAATCAATCAAATTAAGATATATTGCGCAACAACAACAAAAACTAGTCAAAATGAACAGAGTGGTGACGAGAATGACGCGGTGCGTCCGCATAGTGCCGAATCGGCGTTGTGCACTTAGAATGGGATTTAAACATTCGTGGAAAATGTTTCAGGTTTACACACGTCTTCCACCCAGTTTTGTACCGAATATTTCTTACTTATAATGATTTAGCAACAAGTAAATTGAAATGATTGTTTCATAAGAAGGGGGTATATTGACGTTACAAATCCCCATCTAATCATTAACTTTTAATCGAAGACCTAAATATTCAAATCTAATTTTTGAAACGTAAAACGCCGATTCAGCACAACGGGGACGCAATGCGTTATTTTCGTCACCACTCCTGTTGAATAGTAAACTTACCTTTCCACAGTCTTTAGACGTGTGTGTCCGTCAAAGCCTCCCATAGCGTAGACGTGTTCACCAAGTGTGGACACACTCACGTAACACCGGCGAGAATTCATGGGTGCAACTTCGCTCCACGACTACGGAAAGAGGAGAATGATTCGAAATTCGATAGTTATTAGAAAAATCGCAAAATATTTAATCTACGGGTCTTAATTGTTGACTTTTCACAAAGGAAAAATTGGAAGGAAAATAATTAGGTAACAATGAGACATGAAAAATAAAGTTAGTAATATGAATCAATAACAGCTAATTGTGTAGGCCCTGAATAGAGTTTGCTGCAAGCAGTGGAAACCATTTCTTCACAAACGAAGCGTTTTTGACGATCCTTTCTGCAAGCAAAGCAAAAACGAACTTTTGACGAAGTATATGATGTTTCCAAAGCATTTTTAAAGAGTACACAATTAATACAATCTAATATAAGGGGCATGAGTTGAGAAAAGAAGGATGGAAAAAAGGAAAAAAATACCTTCGTTACGGGATCGAAGCACCGCACACTGTTGAAATACTGGTTGCTGTCGAATCCGCCAACGGCGTACAGCTTCTGGTTGAGGACGGCGATGCCCATGTAGGCACGTGGTCGATTGTTGACGGTGTCCATGAGTACCCACCGGTCGGCCCGGGTGTCATAGCACTCGATGGCGCTGGTCGGGCTACCACCGCTCCAGCCACCGACGGCGAATAGGAGCTTGAACGGAAGACTGGAAGTGAGATGGGTATAACATTAATGAAACAGTTCAGCTGAATTGATTTATTTTCATCTTCCATTTTCATATTTCGAACTATCATAGTACAATTTACACAAATTCATACAACATTATGATGTAAGATGTAAATTAATTTGCCCAATACAATTGAAATGGAAGGGCCCTAGGGGGAGAAGTCAGATATAAAAAAGTCGCAAGATTATCACAGATTATTACACATATTTAAGTTTAATAGCTAACAAACAAACATTCGACAACAAATCATTTATCACAGGAATTTTTGTGTGTGTGGTGATGCTTTCGCGCCTTCCCTTGTCATTTGCGATGTATCTTTCATATTTTTTGTAGTGAAAGGTTATTGTTTAAGTAATTATTATAGCTATTTGTCAAATCGAGTAATCATCGCACAAAAAGTGGGTATATTTACGCTAGTCTTGCACTTTATAGAGGCAAGGAGGCACATGTTTCAATCACGTTTCTGAATCGTATAACGCCAATTCGGCACAATGCGGACGCACCGCGTCATTCTCGTCACCGCACTTTTCGAATGGTGAATCTCCTATTTCAACAGACTTTAGATACGTGTGCATGTCAAAGCAAATACCTTAACTTTTCTCAGATGAGAATGAGAAATCAATAGTCGGGGGGGGGGGATCTCACATGGACGATCCAAAAAAGTAATTGATGGCTACTAGTACCCCTCAATTTGAGCTGAGGGCGACAGATCATATTAACAATTAACAACAATATTATACAAAAATTAAAAAATAAAAAAATGAAAATAATAAATAAATGCCCCGGGAGGAAGTTTCACCAAGTCGTTGGTAAATTAACGAGTGACGAATTTTACGAACATCTTGGTGAAATACTTTTCCCCAACTCTGGTGCTATATGAATTATAATTTAAAAAAAAATACAAACCGTGGTCTCGAGAGAACAGTGCTAGGTCCTTTGGGTGTTTCGTTGGGATCGAAGTTGTACGTATAGTGGATGGTCTGGATGATGATGGCTCGACATTCTTCTACGTCACGAACCAGTGGGTGGGCTTTTATGCTGAGGGTCAAAGGTCACATCATGAATGAATGATTATCACAATTTTTATATGAACAAGTAGAATTGTAGAGGAAGTAATTAAGTTACCTCTCAACAACACTGACATTTTTTAAATAATGTGGATAAATCATCGTTACTTCAAAGATGTTCTGTCATCGTAATCATTTAGTGCCGTCATAACCATCTTCTCTATACCGCTGCGCACCCCGCCATCAACATCATTTTCTCTATCATCATAATATGCATGAGTATCATCATTATTAATCTCTTCCTTATCATTATCACTATAATTAACGGCGTTTACGAATGTTTTCACATTAACCTCATCACCATCATCATAAAAAAGAAAATGAAAGCATATTTGAGAAGATCAAATGACGAGATGATCCGGTCATCCGTATCATTCTATTCAGAATTATACAATACTGCATGTAAGACGTGTTGCTTTCTTTATCCTCATTATCATCATCATCTTCACCATCATCGTCATTATCATCACCATCATTAGTATTATCATCACCATTATGTTTCATCTCCATCATCACCATAATGTATCATCATCATCACCATCATCATCATCACCATCATCCTCATCATCATCATCGTCATCATCGTCTTCATCATCATCATCATTTTCTCCATCATCATCATCGTCATCATCAACATCATTATAATTATCATCATCACCACCACCCATCATCATCATCACCACCATCATGATCATGATCATCACCATCACCACCACCACCGTCATCTAACATCCATTCGACCTCACCTGTTCATGAAATAGTCCGTGTTGATCATACCGAGTCGAACGAGTAGGAGGAGGCGAGGAATGTAAGGCTTTCTCAGCGTCTCTCGATGTCGAACCCAGCGCACCATTGCCTCGAAGACGTACTCCTCCATCTTCACGTTAAGCTCATCCTTTCAATCAAAGATTTTCGAAAATGGTAAACAAGTTCAAAAATAAGAGGATATAATGCTAAATGAGAATAAACTTTTACAGATTTTGAGGAGTTTTGGAATTATGTCGACATGAAGAGTTTTAAAGAATGAAAGCCTTTGGATACAAATTATATAATAGTAATGGTGATTTTTTTTCAGGCTTATTGCTCAAAGCTCTCCTAGCTTCTAGTTCTGGTTCCAGTTGACAGAATGAATTGAGAACATAAAATACTTTGTCTCGGCGTTCTTAATTCAGCTTGTCAACTGGGCCGGTATTCCATAAAAGCATGAAATTTAAGCATTTTTGCTTATCTTTAAAATGCGTATTCCATAAATACGCCTTACTAAGAATTCTGTCCAAGCCCATTTTTGGTAGTAAAGCATAAATTCTTTGATTTCTGCTAAGTCAAAAGTCTTAGATGGAATTGCGCCTTCAAATCGCACGTAACAAGTGAGATTTTTAAGCCTACTACCTAGTGGCTTAACTTTAATGTTGATTATATGGCAAGCTCATTTGAGACCACAAAAATTAAATTGACGATATTAATTTAAAATTCAGACTTTTGCTTGATGCTTTCTGACCTCAGACAAAGTGCTTAACATGTTTGGTATAAAGGCTAAGAATTTTTCTTTCTTGGACAAAATCTTAGAAAACTACATAGACTTAAGACAAATTGCTTAAGTATAGTTTATGGAATACGGGCCCTGGACTCAGAAGCTAGACGAGTTATGAGCGTCACGCCTGCAGAAGCCACCATTAATATCATAATTATATATCAAAAGATTCCATTCTTTAAATCTAGAACCTCGTTCATGTTCACGTAGACATGATTCTAAAACTTTACCGACAACCAAGTCTAATTTCCTCACAAAAACAACATTCGAAAGTATATCAGAAAGTTCATCTACTTTCGTTTTTCAGTTATCTATTGAAGTGTGCACCCAAATGAATATTGAAAAAATCTATATTTAAACATTGATTCATCCAAAATTGAGCAAATTCTTTAGTTAACGTTTCATCAACAAGCTTTTATATCTACCTCTTTGACAATGCACTCCAGATCTTCAATGGAAAGCTCGAGGAACTCCTCGGCCTTGCCGCCGAGTGCAACCTCCTCGAAATGGTTGAGGATGAACCGAAAAGCTGATTGCTCCAAGAGAAAACAGAAATAGGAGCGAGCGAAACGCCACATCCCAACGCAGTTACTGGCGCAGAAGTGATCCTCCAGATATCCGCAACATTCCTTGACCAGACCTAAGGTCGGAGAGGGACGCAAATATGATTAAACAAAATAAAATAACATTTCGAAGAAAAATAAAGATATCAATAATAATTATGTTCGAGATCTAGATCAACTTGACAATGAGGATGATGGTGATGATGCTGATAAGATATCGCAAAAATAGACCTTGCCTATTAATATATATATATATATTTTTTTTTTATCTGAAAAATACCACATGCATGCACATATGGGACTTGGCCACTCTCTATACAAATCCATTCACATTCCATATCATTTTGAAGGTTAGTTTGGACAATAGCTGGCAATGATTATGATAGAGATTCTCGATATGTCGCCTGTCAAATTCGAGAATCCGTTCTTGATGTATTTAAAGTTTGAACAATAGATAAAGGCCTTACTTTCTGCCTAGCTTTACGTTGATCTCTATCTTTTGTCTAGATCTACATTGTTTGAACTTTGAAGATCTAAGAATTTTATATTGATCGATATTTGAAACTGCAATTTTTTTATTAAAACAAATATATCAAGTTAGATCTATATTTTATGAAACTTAATTATCCAACACATTTCTGGGGATAGGTCAACCAGTTTTTCATAATCAGTCATACCTTCAACATTGAACTGATCGGCTGCGGGTAGAAGTTCGACTACATTCTCCGAGTTGACTGGAGTATGTTTCGTGTAGATGTAATCTAAAATCTGCTCCATGAGGGTGGGTTCAACACCTGGTATCTTGATCACTTTCTCCTCCGTTTCGTGCATCCCGATGGTAAAAAGGGCACGAAAATATCGGCTGCATGCCGCCAAGACATTGCGATGGGCGGGAAACTTCTGATCGCCTACCTCCAAAGTCACATCGCAAAGTTGATTGTTTTTACGAAGTTCGTCAAAAACGGTAAACGGGGCCACCTCTTTTTCTGTCGCCTCCTTTTCTGCAACTTCCATGAGTAGCTCCTTAAAGTTTTAAACTGTTTTCACGTTGAAATAACTTGCGGTTTCCAGTTTCTAAAGCGTTATCAATCCAAGTCCACTTTAAAATGAACTTATTTATCTTCATCTGATTTGTCTACCACAATTTTGGTATCCGGACCAAAACAAATCTCTGCAAAATACGCGGGAAGTTGGTTGCTAGCCGGTTGCTAAGGGTACTGATGCGCGCAGGGATGCAGCGCTATTGGCTTAGTTTTTGTTACGTAGCATACTCGCTTTTACAGGTGGATGAACTTTTGCGCGCAGACAGTGGTAACCAAGCAACACGCAATGCCTATAGTCAGGTGACGTGGGATGAATATGCGACAAAGCTAGCCATATGAAAAATTTAATTTCTTCTTCTTTCTTTGTGGTTTGTAGGCCTTATACTTTATTTCTAGACCTAGGCCAATTTTCTCTTTTAGTTCAACGCTCAACACTAACATTTTTTTGTGGTTTCCCTGTCGGGCAACCAGATATCCATTTCCCACCAAATGTGGTTGCCCGAATGAAAAATCTGGTTGCCCGAAAAAAAAACCCATTAAAATCAAAGATCTTTGTTTGAGTCACCAATCACACATAAACAGCTCATGGATCATGACATCTTTCGCTTCAGAGCTTCATTCATGGAATATGTTGTAAATTCGTTACGGAGAAAGACTTGTCTGATTGTCATATTTTTTCCGTTATTTTTTAACACTTTCGTCAGCATTAAGAGTATGAAGACATGCACTATGTTAATACAAGTTTTCCCGGTCAATTTTAAACTCCTTTCAATCGAATTCGTTAATGTTCATTCAGTATATGAGGTCACGCTGTTGTAATGCTTTCTGAATGGGAGTACGGACGTTATAGTTTCTCAAGGTAGCTCGTTCTCGCAGCAGACGCCTGATTTTTTCACACCTAATAATGACAAATTGTGCGGTTGAAATTTATGTTTTCTACTTCGCTGTTATGAGACTTGAGGAACTAACATCTACTTTGGTGAGCTTCTTATTCAATTTTTCTTGAATTTTACGTCTAATAATCCCTACTAACTTGATCATGACTTCGGAAGATTCTACGCTTCCGGTAAAGTCGCAGTACGTCCTGACACGCATGAGGACGGTCAAAAACAACGCCCCGGCAGACAAGGCGCCGGTTACCGTAGCTACAGCACACCTACCAGTCTGCTGCCTCGCTATCGACATCCCGTTATCGCTCGACTGACGCCCCAGATATGCCGGTAGTTATCGCCCCGGCCCCGTAATGCCAGTCAACCTACACTTGCTGACATACATCAATCTATATTGCATTCCTCCGCTGAGCTTTGTGCAAAATCGACAACCTTACTGCTGAAGTGAACTTCAGTCAAAGCAAAGTCCACGATTTGGAAAATGCTGTTTCATTTAACTTGCCGAGAAAGTGTTGAATTGGAAAAAAATGATTTACCAAATCAAAGATTGCTCTTGAAAAGCAGATATGCGACCTACAAGAAAAGGATGATGGAAATGGAGATATACCAGCGCTCCGCTCTAACCTGCTTTTTACGGATAAGTGAGAAGCAGAACGAGGAGTTTACGCAGTTCTTCGCTCCACGTTTGTTCAACTGCTGAATGACCCCGGCCCGACGACACGAACATCGCTATCGCAAATTGTCACCTCTTCCTCGACGCGCTATCGCCGCGACGGATTCTGGCCAGCCACCCAAAGCGATCATCGCGAAGTTTGTGTATATGGGGATCGGAATAAGATCCTGGCAGCATACGAGGGTAGAAATCGTCGCGACCAAAAGGAGCGAGTTACTTTCACGCCTTACTGTTCGTACTGATTTACCTCCTACTTTGAAGTACGAAAGAGGTAAGCTTGCTAAAGTCGCGTATGACCTGAGGAAGAATAAAGGTGTTTCTACAAAGATCCTCGTCAAGAAGGGAAATGTCTTCCTTCAGTGTGGAAGGAAAAGAACTCAACCTCATGGAAGAGCTACAAAGAATAGTCATATAAGACCTGTTCTTCCTTATATTTAAGTTTGTCACAATCTGTATTTGATAATGCTCAAAAGTAAAGATCTAAGATACATTTATGCTTTGGCTTATGAGTTCATATATTATATAAGCCTGATATTGTGCTGTTAGGTTTTGATTATTATCATTATGAAGATAATTTACTATTACAGTAAAATTTCTTAATAAGCCTTGACAAATAATGTTCATAAGGTTCATGTTTGTTTATTTTTTAATGCAAACTTAAATTGCTGAAACAGTGAACTTTGCGATTGCAATGCTAAATAAGTGTATTTGAGGTTATTACTGTAAATTTAAGAATCAGGCAGCACAAAGTATCATCAGCTTTTGCATCCAAAAGTTATGGAAAGTAACTCTAGAGTTTAGATTATAAAGTTATAATAGGTTTGTGTTTCTACCTAGCAAATGTTAACACCTAAGCTTAGATTTAAAAGTCTATGATAATTAATTGGATTGCAACCCCAGTTCTTTATTTATAATCTCCTGGCTAGCTTAAACAGTGAGAGAAAAAAAGAAGAAAAGAATAACCAGCATAATTTTTTCATGAATGCAAAGGTTTTTTTGTTTTTTGGTTTGTTGTATTGCTATTCTTTAAGATTTATATGTCATTGATTATATTATGTTAAAACATACTATGTTGAATACATGTCTGTTTAGACTATAAGAGTTATGATGAGTTTGTTTGTTTGTTCTACTAGCAATGATGTTTACACCTAAGCTTAGATTTAAAAGACTATGATAATTATTGGATTGCACTGTAATGACTTTTAAACCCCAGTTCTTTATTTATAATCTCCTGGCTTAGTCTTAAACAATGAGAGAAAAAGAAGAAAAAGAATAACCAGCATAATTTTTTTTATGAATGCAAAGGGTTTTTTGTATTGTATCCTTTGAGATTTATAGTCATCGAATAAATTATATGTTAAAAATTCTGATGTTGATACATTGTCTGTTGAGTGTAAGGAAACAGCATTCATGTGTGCAAAAAGTAACTAATTATTACTCATAGAAGAGCTAACATGTTACATTTTATCTATTTTAAAAGTTTTTGATATTGTATCGCACATTTACTATTTTGGAAGTTATACACTAATTCACATTATAATGACTTTAATTCTTTCTCGCTTTAGCTCGCTTTAAAGAAGTGATGGAAAGGAAAAATTAAGAAAGAAAAAAAATTATAAAATGCCAGCATAACTTTTTCATGAAGGCAAGGGATTTTTGTTTTGCTCCCGCCCTTTATAGCTATATATAATCATGGAATTTATTTTTATTGTAAAACATAATGCTTCGTAATGCCTGTTTGAGCATATAAGAAAACAGTTTTTTTTGTGCTAATAGGTTCACTTAATACTATTATTATATTTTTGTTGGCTTAAATATATAAACTCCAATATCTGGTTTGTTTAGTGGGTAATAAGGACGAATGAGAAGAAGAGAAAAGTAAATCAAAATCATGAAAATGAAAGACGAAAAAAGGATAAGTCTATTCTTGTCATAACTTGGATTATTTTTCCCTTCTTTCCCTCCTCCATGATACCCATGATACCAGGATGGTCTGAGCATTTTTGTTTAGACTTAAAGGTAAATTACAAGGTTATGCTCTTAGTATAGTGGTGTTGGCAGTGAGAATCGTATCTTGGTTTTCATGTCTTTTTTAGTGAGGTTTATTTGAAATTGTTTTTCGAGTTACATTAAGTAAATGATGCGTCTTTACTATGCTTAATTGACTTTTAAGATTTTTCTTTTTTTCGAGTACAAGTTAGTGTAATGCATTTTGGGCCTATAACATTTGTTTATTCTAGTGGCCACGCTTAAACTAGATATTCTTTTTAGACAACTCACATACAGTTCATATTCTGCTTTTACTTTGCTTGTCATGTATGTTCTTTCTTATGCAAATTATATCCTATCTGAATAACTGTGTACATGACCTATCGTGAAACATCGTGTATATGTTTACCACGATGAATACTTACCTCTACTTCTATGGCAATATTTCCATATTGAGTGTTTTGCCATTATGTGATTTTAGAATGATACTGATTTCGAGCTTTTATCAATGAACCTCGATAATTGGTTATCGCTATTTTTGTAAATTCAGAAGGTGGCAGATAATTTCGAGAAATGATGGTGAATATTTTAATTCGGAACAATTCCATTCTTTTATAAACCATGACCTAACGATCCTTCACACAGCGTATTTCAGAATCATAAACATTTTACAGAGGGTCAGTTTGTCAAGGAGTCTTGCACTCTTTATACCCGCTAATTTTTCAATTCTTCATTTTAACTAATAAGAAGTCTGAAACATAAATATTGGACTACTATAAACTTTCTTGATCAATGCTGTCTTTTGAATTTGCATAATTGGTTATGTGAAACTTGGTTCGTGGACGATTTTATCCTTACATTTGGTGCTTATTCAATTATTCCTATTATCGGTGGAAATATGTAGAGTTGGAAAAACTTGGTGGTGGTGTGGGTATTTACACATAACTAAACAATTTCAATCCAAAGTTTTAGAGGACTTAAACCATATGTCAATTGTTGTCGAAAACTGTTTTTATCGAACTGATTCTTCCTGGAAAAACATAAATATATTGGATGAAATTTTAAAACCACCGGACAATGAACCCATCATGACTTTCTTACTATTCTTGAAAAATTTTATTATCTGCCCCTTCTTTGAAATAACTTGTTTATTATGGGAGATTTCAACCTTGACCTCTTGAAGATGTAATTCATGTATACATTGGTCAAAGTGTTTTGGTGATTTATGTCTCGCTAGAATCATTTGTACCCCTGATTAATAGACCAACCCGAATAGCCAATAATTCTCTACTCTCATTGATAACATTTTCTCAAATTCACTAGAATTCACGGAATTCTGGTATAATAATAAGTGACATTTTCGGACATTTCCAGTCTATGTATTTTTCACCACGCCTTGACTAAATTGAAGCAACGTTGCTTGTCCTCGACTGCTAGCATTGACCCGAAGCCTTTTCTTGAAATACACACATCTCAAGACTAATAGAGATCTGTCGCATCGCATTGCGTTTGGTGCATGGTGTTATAAACAAAGGCATAGACATAACGAAGCTTGTTAGATGTCTTTAATCATACTTGTGGTGGTGCATTGAAATCGTGTTTAATACGCACGCTGTTGCCCTGTACAGTCTTCCATGAAACTCGACGATAAAAAAGTTCCCCGGTCTGCCGTCGGATTGCAATAAGTTCTCTTCCTTCGGTCCCAGTAAATATAATATTTTTATATTGGTGTTGGATTTCTAGTAAGAGTAGCGAAGGAAACTTAAAACCGAAGGTCATGATCAACAAAAATTTATCTTCGTCGTCACCTAGTTCTCGGTATGATAATCCTGTTTTACTTTCCTTGTTTTACGTATTTGCAGGAAATAGGGTATAATTTTTTTTTCATAAAATCATATTTGGAATTAATACACAAGAATCTGATGCTAAGATACGTGGAAGGTCATAACTATAGTGGTTGCTAGTAACAAATCTAAATCAGCTTCTATCAATAACTATAACATTTAACAATTCTGAAGTACAGGACCTAAAATAATAGCTGAAATATTCATATACTACTTTGTCAATATTGGCTCCCAAATCTTGCCGCATGCTGATTTTCCAATATAATGTAGATGTACGCACATTTTTAGAAAACCCAGAACTTCTGACTATGTTTTTTTCTCTCCAGTAACTGCAGATGAGGTCCTTCATTAGTAAATAGGATGAAACGCGAGAAAAAAAGTTCCGGATTTGACGATTCAAATTTTGTCTTATTAGAAAAAAATCATTAATGAAAATTTATCATTGATACCCTTACACATATTACTTTAATGTTATCCTTAGACAAGTGGTATAGTGTTCCAGATAATTTCAAATAGCTAAAGTATTTTCCAATTCTATAAAGTGTGAGTAAGCAAGATATAGGAAATTATCGTGGGTCCCATTTCTCTTTTAACTTCATTCTCTCATGGATCCTTGGAAAAATAGTTCTATTCCCCGCACAATTGATGTTTGTTTTAACAACTACATATATTTGTCAAATCACAATTTGGTTTCCGGAAAAAACATTCAACAGTCCATGCCCTTCTGATGTTTATAAATAAAGTTGCAAAATCTTTTGACGACTACTATGCCCACACATTGGTATTTTTCCTGGAGCTTCTCTCAAGGCCTTCGACACCATAGACCATGACGTTTCTTCTTTTTAAATTATCGCATTACGGAATTTCGTGGAAGGCCTTGGATGGTTCAGGAGTTATCCTTTCTAATCGCAATCAATTCGTTGTAATTAATGGCCATGATATTGAAACAAAAAGTGTTACTTGGGAGTACCTCAGGGATCCTTACTTGGCCCGCTATTGTTTATTATTTATTTAAATGATTTCCAAAATTGTTCAGGATAAACTTTTCTTTTCTTTTATTCGCTGATGACTCTAATATCTTTCTTTCTAATAGAAATCCCAAATCTTACTTAATAATGTAAATAATGAATTGCATCTTGTATTAAATTGGATTCAAGCAAATAGTTATCACTTAATATAACAAACAAATTTTATTTTATTCAGCAACACTCTAGAAGTTTTACCTGGACCTGTTCTCCTAAATCATAAGAATATTGCCAAGTTGAAACAACAAAATTTTAGGAATACACATTGATAACAAATTAACTTGGAAAAACATGTACATTATATCAGCAAACTCATTTCCAGAAACACAGGAGTCATTGGTAAACTAAATACTTTCCTTCTCATGTCCTAATTACTCTATACAATACATTAATTCTCCCTTACTTAAATTACGGAATTCTTGCCTGGGGAAATAGCTCTAAATGCCTCATTGATTCAAATTTTACTAGTACAAAAAAGAGTGTGTAGAATGAATAAAAAAATACGAGTTTTCTAACCTATAACGACCCCATTGTTTTATGCATGTGACATTCTTAAGATCCAAGATCTCTTTCATACAACTTAGGAATATTTGTTTTCTAACTAACAAACATGAATTACCCTCTCCTGTATCTCTTTGTTTGTCATGAATTATACAATACATTCTTATCCAACACGACAAAGTCATTCTTATCACTTCCACGTACTCGAACAGCTTTCGCTCACAATACAATTATATTTCACTGGACCCAAACTGTGGAACGAACTCCCAGTTGAATTAATATCTTCCACATCCTTACAAATATTCAATATGCAAATTTAAAAGGTTTTTGTTATTAATATACAGCTTCTTTTCAGGCCCTCCAATAGAACTTTGTACTCGCCTCCTTTTGTTTGTCTCTTTTTATCTTTATGTCCTTATGTTGTTTTTGTCTTATTTTTTCCAATTTAATTTAAATGATTTCACTCACTACAAGGAATCTATACTCTAAGCCTAGCTTTTTATTAGATTTCCCAATATTCACTGTTATAAATCCTGTATTGATTAATTTATACATGTATTTTCTTATTTGATAATGTACTTTATGTTGTTTTGTATTTTTTATATTATATAATGTGGAAATATGAAATACTAAACTGAAACTGAAAACTGAAACTGAAGTATAGAACGATACCTCATGGACAGGAGCTATCGGCCAATTGAATTATGTTTTATATTTTTGATCGCGATCAAATTTCGGACGAACTTGCTTGTAAGAATGTTAATATTGATCGAAGATAGTTTACACTTGACCGGGAAAACCTATAATAAACAGCTGTTTCAAGTGTATAAAAGTCAGTGTAGCTTAAGTTACATATATCACTAAAATAGGTCTTCAGGACTTTACATAATTCAAATAGTGGAAAATTAGAAGAACAAAATTGCCACTCTCTATAGGCCTAATAGTGAACTGATACTGACCATTGCAAGATTCAAAGCGGTCTGTCAAAAAGATAATGCTAATGCTTAACCGCCCCCCCTCCCCCATTCCATAATTTTTTTAATGAACACCAGCGTTTGAGAAGCAGATAGAGCCTATTAAAACAAAAAAACAAAACAAAACAAACAACACACAAGAAAAGGGATAACACTCCGTCTTTTTCAAAACCTTCATTGATCCGCCCCTTGAAAATAAAGGCCTCTATAATCCGCTTTTTTTTTCTTTCTTTAAATCGGGGGGGGGGGCACTCGCCACGTAATGTTGCTACGCATGCGTGTCCCCAACTTAAGCGTCGCAAGGGTCTGTTTTCAGCATTTCCGCGGCGTCGACGCTTTCCTTGAAATAGGGTGTTTTGTAATTTCAGTCGCCATTTTCATAAACAATAGGGGTGTTTTCTCAGCAGAAATTGCTGTTCTGAGGTCAAAATTTTCACGGTGTATTTACTGCCATTTTAGGTGATTTTTCCAGTCTGGACTGTCGGAAAGGGATGCATATTAGTTTGACTTTCATGGCAAATGGAGACGTTTTTAATGGGGCATGTAGCAGGTTGCGGGACATCGCTTATGGCGTAGTCTTTACTTTTTTCTTTAGAGAGTGACTTCTCTCGGGGTTTACGATTACATATCAAGTCATATATTAGGAGGGGGTCCTATTCCGGGATACTTTCAGTGGCGCGGAGCCGGGTGGGGGGGGGCTGGGGTGGGGGCTTGGCAGCCCCGCCCCCACTTTTTTCAGCCTAACGTGTGTACAAAAATGCAAAAATGACATTACATTTTGTGATTTTAAGCCTGTTCAGGGTTGTGGCCCCCCACTTTTCGGCTCAGCTTCCACTTGTCAAGGAACGTCTCCGCGGCCCCTGTACTTAAGCAGATAAAAACATCATCTTATGCTCTGGATTTAATTCAAAATTTGTGCAGTAAATAGCAAAAATATTTGTGAATATTTGTGCTTTGTTATATTGTCTGGTGTTATTTTTAATCGATTAAAGAAATATTGATCACAAAGGTTCTAAAATTGGCGTCTTGTCCGGACAAACAACCCTTTCCGGACATACAACAACGGAGTCTCCTTTCGCGTGATTGCTATTAATTACAAATCACTCACCAATAAGAAATTTTTGTATTAGAATGAAAAATATTTCGCCCCGAAATAGTCATGATATATATCCCCTTTATTGAAAAAAGTTTTGATTTAATTTATACTTTTTATAAAGTAAATTATGAGCTGATTTTGAAGGGGTAGCTGCCAGGTGGCTGAGCACATGCGAGCAAGTATGATTTTGACTGTTGCATTATTGCATGTTGTTACAGATTACCGGTATATTGTTTCTGAAACAATAATTGTTCAAAGACCCTTTTGTGAATTAATTCGTATAATCGTTTAATAAACAATCATTTTTTCTTGAATGGATGGTGAAAACTTTACTTTTTGTTGAGTTCAATATTGAAGAACAAAACAAAAACAGATGAAGAAACACCCTCTACGTTCGTTTAATTTTACCTTGCTTGTCGATCGGGAAAAAAAGAAAAATGAGGAGGGTAAGATTCAAGCTAAAACCTTACTTGCGGATGGGCACTGGCTATGAAAATCGAATAGATTTATTGAAAACCTACATAACAGCACTTGTAAAGTATGAACGCGTTGAATTGGGGTACAGGAAGGCAGTTGAAACACAGAAATATGCTGAAAGGGTAAGTGAGATATAATGTACCAGTCCCAGATATTCAAATTTATGTTGTGGTAGCTGTGAAACCGTATTGGGTACACACGAGTAAATGATATGCACGCAAGGTTTTTTGGGAAGGCGTACCAAAGATGAGGTCATTTTTATTGATGGAAAATGGTCATATAAAATCATTTAATGGTTTTATGTTGCTGTTTAATGAATAAATATGTGCTATAAGTCCTACTCTTTCATAATTTACCATTTAGTTGAAGATTGGGCACTTTGGCGTATTTTTTAGGAATCTTTTTCGCAATTTCGTACATCTACTAAATCACGCGTACAAAAGTCATCTCTTTTGTCATAGTCTCGCTCAAGGATTCTTGATTTTTGTTTGAGCTGACAAAATTTTCTATAAGTCCCTTAACTACGAGTCCTTTAAATTTTAACTTTGCTGTGATAATTAAAACGATATCCATCGACAGAATTTTGGAATGTCTGTTTTTGAAGAGCGTTAATTTAACATATGAGCCTATGGGCGTCTATTTACTCGTGTGCCCCCTATTGGTATCGTCGCGATTGGTATCTATTTAGTATTTTGTCGTACAAATCAATGTGCGGATTGTAAGGCTGTGTTAGATTTGGAAAAAAAGGGTTTTTAACCTGCCTTAATTTGCAGAGAAACTTCTCAAGGATAATCTGTGAAATCATGAATTTAAAAAATGAAAAAGAGACAGAATCAATCAATTCAGTGAACTTGAAATTGAAAAGATTTTGTTTGTTTTTGTTTTATTTTGTTACTTTTTGCACAAGCTAAAGGAAACACAGTTGAAGCAGCAGTGCATAAATAAATACATGTAGTATGAACGTATCTAATATAATGACAAAATGCCATCTTGTGTTATGGACAACCCAATTTGGGTAATCAAGTTTATTGCGTTGATTTTTTTAATACACAGCTCATTAACGTAGCTAAGCGAGGAGATAGAGATACTGAGGCCATGAAAATAGCAGACTTCTGGTTAAAGGTAGGTGAAAGTGTTTAACAAAAAGTTTACTTTGTCTCGTAGATTGTGAGGAAAATTAATTTAGTAGTACAATTTTCTTTAAATGTACCACAGTACCTTGCCTAGCACAGTCAAATCTGTTGGGACTGAAGTAACAGCTTTGATTTACAAAAAAAATGTGACTTGTAAGTTGTGAAGGGAAAAACCTAAAAAGAAGATGACTTTGAAATACCTTCGACTTATAAATGTAAGCTTGACTGACGCAAGGTTGACTATTCGTTAAATCACTGAAGTTTTTTTTTTTCCTTTAAAAGCCTTGCATCTTTGGAATACATTTATTGCATGAAAGATAAAAACACATTGCATTTGTTTAGTTTCAACACCAAATTTATAATTACAATTTTCATCTGAGTTATTTTGTTCTTTGTGGACACATTGATGAATAGAATGTTAGTAACCATGTTACAAACTTTCATCAATCTTAGGCAAAAAAAAAAATTGTTTGGTTGTCCAATGAATGCCTTTTTTCAAAATCGGGTCGGTCGGTCGGGTTTTTTTTTTTTTTTTTTTTTTTTTTTTTTTCTCCCATTGAAACAAAGAAAAACAAATAAACGAATGACTTCCATTTTTGAGATCACTTTTGTTTTATTGAGTTAATGTAAAATGGGACTGCATGGAAAATACTAACACATGTTTATACTGTTTATGAAAAATATATACAAAAATAAATATGAGCTGTGTATTTTCGGCGTTTGGTGAAAAAAAAAAAAAAAAAAAAAAAGGTTGGTGGGTCGGGCCGTTTTCAGAGGTCGTCGGATAGAGGAGCACAAACAATTTTTTTTTTTTGGCCTTATTTAACAGTCTACTTCACATAAAATTGTAATTGCTGCACATGTACTCTTCAATTCTCAAAGACTTACCTGTCACCATATGATTCAAAAATGGAATTTGACAGTGGTCTTGCATCTTGAAACTTCCCATTCCATTTGAAGTTCATGGGTTTATCTAGTGCCCTTGATTACATTACCTTTGCTATTATGATAACGGCTCTGTGGCAAATTCTGCATACAACTTTCAACATTTAGTTACATTAGGCCTACTATCAGTCGAGTAAAATAAATTAATCAATAAAAATTTACGCTTTTCTACTTCATTTCCAAAACAGGATAAGAAGCAGATCCACAAACTTTTCAAGGTACTTGGAACTCGCTTCGAAGACACCTCCAAGAACTTCACGCGTCTCCTTCGAGTACCGGGCTTCCACGATGAGATGGGGCGGAAGCTGGCCTTCTTAGAATTCGCAGGAAACCCCTATCCTGCCCTCACCAGCGAGCCCAAGAAGAATCCTGACTGGATCCTCAATATTCTTGTCCAGGGTGCTGTAGACGAGCTCAAGAACTCAAAAGCTTTAGAAGAGATTGAGGTGGTGACTGCATCGGACAAGCAGTACCGGGACAGTCTTGAAGGAATTCAGCACGTGGTTGATCTGATGGCTATGGCTGATTTGACGGACCCGGAGGGAAGGTCTGTGAAAGGCAGGAAGAATGAGGGCACTCCTGTATGACATGATCTCGCTCAGTTGTGATGGGTCAAGGGTCACAGAGATCACCATGAGAAGTGAGATTGAACAGAGATTTTCGGGAACTGATTCTCGGAAGACAGAAAAATAGATAGGGGTTGAATGGTTGATTGTGAAAATAATGTGAACGGTGTTGAGAAAGTGGATGACTATCAATTCTAGTAAAAGATGGTGGATTGGGGGAAGAGATATTTATCTTTATTATCATCCTTCCCAAAGAAAGGATGCTGCAGACTATCTAAAGAGTTGTTCCAATATGAAGAGATATACCCCCTAAAAAAATTTCCCTGGAGATAGATGACATCTTTTACCAGGAGCGTAACATAATTTGCCCTTTGATAACATGGCATATTAACTGCAATCAAGAGAGCAGTATGCTTCCCAACAATTCATCACTCTGTTTTATCAGCAATTGATTGGGCAAATAGTTTTGCCTCCATGTTTCGAAGTAATAAATCACCCAGAGTAGAGGCATATATTATGTTCCAGTCACAATATGCCTCTGCACTGTGCATGGGAATAGTTTGATGCATTGATTTTCAATTTTTAGCAACGGCAAATGCTGAATAGTTTCACATTCTTGTATTGAATCAGGCAGACGGTTATCTTTATATTTCCCTGGGATCATTAGAAATAGAAGCAAAATCAATTATGACGCTGATAAGAGCATTTTTATATAATTTATGGGATGTTATCATGTATGTACAGCTCATGCAAAAATTATTAGACCAAGATCTTTTTAATAAGGGCTTTAGTGTTTTGAATCTTTGGAATGAAATCAAAGACGGGATGTAGGAACCAAAGCTGGTCTACAAGAGAGAACTCTTTGAATTCTTTAAGCTAGAGAGGCCTGGCTCCAATCACTAACCCTAACCCAAACGACGAGAGAGAAGATTACATATGAAAAAGAGCTTGGTCTAATGTATGTATCCCTGCATCTTTTACAAATGACTTTATAAAATGTGATGACAAATTTTGATACCAGAGAAATGTATAAATTTATTTGCCAAGTGGTATTACTTCCAATTCATTGCCATTGTTTTTTTTTTCCTGTATTATTTCAGTTTGGAGAATACAAGCAATGTGTTGGGTGTTCTAAGAAAAGAGTTGAAATCTGTATTGTGAGAGGCAGGAGTAACTTTGCTATTCCAACTGTTTTCAAGTGTATCAGGGGGGCATTTCATCAAAGGACTTGTCGGACGTTTTATCTGACAAATTCGCTCTCAGTCAATCAGATGCAAGCATTTCAGTAGCTTATAACAGTTTGTTGGATAAAACATCCGACAAGTCCTTTGATGAAATGCCCCCCTGGACAGCTCCTCTTGAGGTCAACTCCACTTGGGACACTTCCACCTGACAAGTCCCCAAGAGGATTACTTCCCCCGGAAGATAGTTATCCTGGAGGGCAATTTCCTTGTAAGAATAAGAGAAATAGTAGAAGATTAAGTTAGGAGAGATTTAAATAGAATAAGGAAGCTATATAGTTAGATAGTTATTAATTTTTTTTAGAAGATTTATAGAATTAAGGTAGATTAAAAAGTTTAACTAGTTTTATTCGTTATTTTTAGAGAGAGAGTTTTTAGTTTAGAGAGAATTAGATATAGTAGACTTAGTCTTAGTAGAAGAGTAAGAAGTCAGTATTAAGAGATTCTAGAAATTTGTATAGTAGATAGAAGATAAGCTAATATAGAATCTTTTATAGTATATTATTTATCTCACAGTATATAGATTATAGATAGAAATTTTATAGTTGTAGCTAGAGTTTTTAGAGAATTTAGAATGTATTTTTTAGTAGTTTTTTAGAAGTTATAGTAGAAAAGTAATTAGTAAAGTTAGCATCCTGTGCGTGCCATAATACATACCTCAGAGTTTAGTAGAAAGAGAAATTTAGAACTAGTAAGAGTTAGTTAGATAAGTAAGTAGATTTCGGTTTATTTTTAGTCTTAGAAGTTAGAGAGATGTTATTAGATAAGTATATATTTATCTTTTTTCTATATTAAGGTAGTAGTTTTTTAGAGTTTAATTAAGTTTTATAGTGTTTGAGCAAAGAGAATTAGTTTAGAGAGATTTTTGTTAGAGTTAGATTTTTATTAGGAGGTATAAGACCTAGATAGCTAAGATTAGAGTTTAGATTGATAGTTAGAGATATTGATAGATAGTTTTAAAGCTAGAGAAGATTAGTAGAATATAGAAAGATAATATTTAAGAGAAGAGCCAAGCCTAGAGTTAAGTAGTTTATCTTTTATAGTTTATATACTAGAAAGTTAGTAGTAATCTAAGGATTTGATAGAGTATTTATATAGAGATTTAGTCTATTCTTTTGTATGTTAATTTAGATAGGAAGTAAGTTAAATTAGATAGTTAGAGAAGTTCTAAGATAGTTTTTATTTTTTTTACTTAGTTTAGAAGTTTTTTAGTTAATTTAGAGAAATAGAAGTAGAGTAAGTTTAAAAGATAGAATTAAGTTCTTTAAGGTAGAGTTAGAAAGGTATCTTAGAATTAGCAGTTCAATTTAGAAAGTAGATTAGAGAAATATTAAGGTTAGATTTTAAGTAAGAAGCTATTTAGCTTATATAGAAGATAGTAGCTAGTAGTTAGTAATAGTTAAGTTAGAATTAAGTATTAGAAGAGATTTTAGGATAGAGTTAGAATAGATAGATTTAAGTATTGAGATAGAATTTTTTTAGTCTAAGAGTAGGATTATAGATTAGTTAGAGTCTATTACTCTTTTAAATAGTGTAGTTTATTAGTAAGAGAGTAGATTTTAGTAAAAATACCTTTTCAGAGTAGTAGAACTAGCAAGTTATGAGTTAGAGCTAATTATCATTATATAATAAAGTAGAATTAGAAGTAGAAGAGTCTAGAGCAGTTAGATTAAGTTTTTAGAAGGTTTAATATAGAGAAGAGTATAGGAGAGTTAGATAAGTAGAAGTAAGAGAGTAGAGTAGTAAGAAATAGAGAATTAGAATTAGTACAAGAAGTTTAGTTTAAATGTCATAGAAGATAGTTTAGAATGAATAGATAGCAGTTAGATTAGTTAGAAGTAGAAGTAGAAGAAATCAGTCTAAGTAGAGTTTTAGATAGATAAGTAGGTATTAATAGAAGATTAAAGATAAATTTAGTAAGTTATTTATTATAGCTTTTAGAAAGAGAAGAAGTAAGAAGTATTTAGAATTAGTTAGAAATTAAGAAGAGTTTATATAGTATTAGGTAGTAGATAGAGATAGAGTATATTAGTACTTTTTAATAACTTTAGTGTTCTTAAGATACGATATATTTAGAGGATAGTTATTATTATTTTAGAGGTTTCTTACAGTTATAGATATTTTTTTTAGATTTTATCATTAAGAATAGAATTAGCTAGAGTTTAGCTACAGAATAATTTTTTTGTTATTATATAGTTCTAGGTAGTCTTAGTTAGAGTTAATTTTAAGTAGAGTTAGAGAAAGTTATTTATAGTAGATTCATTTTATTAGCTTTTCTATTGTGTTAGTAGAATTTTTAAGAAGTAGATAGTAGTAAAGAAAGTTTAGTAGATATAAATATTAGAGATAGTTATAGAGTATAGAAGAGTTTAATTTAGAAATTTAAGATCTAGAAGTTTTTAGTATTTGATAGAGATAGATAGAGAAGTTTTAGATAGAGAGTTAGTTATTATTTAGAGTAGAGAAAGAGTAGTTAATAGAAAGATTAGTTAGTGTGTATAGATAGTAGCTAGATTCTAAGAAGTAGATTTTTTTTTATATTAGTTAGAAGTTTTAGTAATTATTAGGAGAATAATAGAATATTTTAGAATATTTTAGCTTTTTTAGATAGATTTTAGAGTTTAGTTAGAAACTTTAAGTAATTAATAGAGAATTAGATTAGTAGAATAGTTCTAGATAGAGAAGAAATGAGAGTGTAAGAGAGTTAAGAAGAAGTATTTTAGAAATCAATCAACAGGGTCATGGGGGAGGGGGGGGGGGGGGTGGGTGGTGGTAGGGTACCACAGGTCCAGTAGAGTGCGGGGAGGTAAGAGCTCTTTCCACAAGATAAGGCCAGCGATGATCGAGGATTTCTGAATGACCACTACGTACATGATGATCTCGACCAGGGTAGGGGTTGTCGGAGTTCTCTTGGAGAAGGGAGTTGATCCGGCAGCTAGAGATGGTGGACGGGGGCCATGGGTCCAGAGGGGAAGACTTCCGGTGATGTAGGTGTCATAGCAGGGAGGACCATCAGAGAGGGGCAGGCTAGGATCTAGCGTGGAATGATTGGTGATAACAGTCTGCCCATGGTGATCCTTGACCCTGACGTCATGCATGTCACGAGCGACCACGTGGCGAGTCACTGGAGAGACTGACTGATGGCGAGCGTTTGTCACAAGATAAGACTTACTATTGTCCCTGACTGAAGGCTGTCCAGTATGGTGGAGAACTGTACTTCCTGCCAGAAGTAGGCCACGATACTTTGTATGACTGGGGCTGTAGGTGAAGCAAAGCACATTAGCATCTGGAGGGTCAGCAAGCTTATAAGCGGCATAGGAGTTGTCAGGGTGACGGATGTCATGAACTGAGCACACCGATCGACGATGCTGTGCGGGCCGATAATACTGACATGGACCTAGCAATGACGGATGCATGTCGGCTGAGCTTTTCTGGAAAGGTCCTATGCGAACGGTCAACACTGTAACTGGTCGCTGACGATATTGTTAGATACCTCGCCTGCGCCGCTACGGTACGACTTGCTACCGGGGCTGTTAACGGCGAAGGGACTGTTGTTAGCTTATGATTTACACATGGCTACGACGGTAAGACTCGAATGCTTGTTTGCGATTAGCCATAGCTAGAGCTACGACACGACAACCGGAATGTGTTCGGCGTGACTACTGCGGTACGGATCCGCACGGAACTTCAATTGTAGTACTGCCATTCGGCACACAACATCTGTCCTACGAGTAACCTGCCGAGTGACCTTCAGAGAAAGACACAAGATTATTATGGTGCTCAACACCAATGTCAAAACACGGAACTATTCATACACAGGCCACGCTCAGTAACGAAGATAGCATCAGGAGGACTTGAAACATCTACATGTTCCCCTTGGTACATGTTATCAGACAGACAATCAAACAGCCAAAAAACCCATTAGCAACCAGATTGTAGGACTCATTCCCAACATACTGAGGGGGCTCAGTATAGACACTGGGCGCATTTACACGAGTCGGTTCAGGAACGACCTCATGGTATGTGTCTGTAAAATCATGTACAAGGCTAGGCATGATGTCATTATTTATACCTTGTAACATTGCATCCTTGTTCTCATGTATGTTCTTGTTCATGTAATTTGGTGTCAATTATTGTTTCACCTTCACCTTTCATTGGCATGCATAGTTTCATTTGAGATGTTGTCACTAATCATGTCATTCTTCACTCTCATGTTCTTTTGTGATCTTTGCATTGCTGACATTTATCATCCCATTCTCATGCTTGTCTGTTATCTTCATATCCAAAACTGTAGTCACAGACACTAAGGGTGGATCACACTCATGTTCACTTTCTGTCACATCATGATGGGAGTTGGACAGACGGGGTGACTCACTCTGACATGCCACTAGATGTAATATCATCAACAATCTCACATTCGATCTCCGTCTTCTCAATCTCATCAAGACAAACTGTTTGACTTTCAGTCTCACTCTCATGTTTGTTGTTTTAACAATTGTCATTTTGTATGATTTGGATATGTGGGGCTTGATGTTCAATGATTCAATGAAATGAAATTTATTTCGAAATCACTTGAATGTTATCATGCCTCTTGAGGGCCTGACCATTGACATCGTTTGTGCTCCATGAATGGCGCACCGACCAGAATATCACCCTGGAGATCTAACGCATCATCTGCAATTACCAAACCATCAAACCACAAGTGCAATCTTTGTGAGACAGTAAGAATGAACTACTTACCAATTACACTTGACTTGGAATGGGGATTCCCCCGACCGAAGGAATTACATCATCAGAATCAACAAATCAAAATTGTCATTATTAAACAACATCGATTTCAAGATCACACAATATTCTGCAACTGATTTACAAACCAGATTAATGGTACAACCACTTCTTACCTCAACATCTAAGAATACAATCAACTACCATGCTGTCCCTGAATGACAGCAGGAAAATAGGGGGCCGTACTACGCCTCTTGATCGGCGCGACGCAACGGCCCGGTCACGGCAATGGAGCATCGCTGCGTTGATGCGAGTAACATACATCTTCGGAAGTATGTAGGACTACAACAATCACCTAAGCTGAACTAACCTGAAATTATCACGAAAAGTTACAATCGAGCGTCCGGTCCCACGGATTGGATAAAGTTTCCCTAAGTGCCTGGATTCACGCTGCGTCAAATGACCTAGGTTCAGATCCGACTGTGCCACCACGCCAGTTAAAATTAAAGGATAACCGGACGATTTTAGGTTAGGGTAATGGTAGTTTTATTGCCGTGACCGAGTCAGTCTAATCCACAGGTAACGTTGACAACAAACACTGGAGTATGGAACGCCAATGGATATACATACAATTAATACATAATGGCGTTAACCTGTCTGTCTTGCAAAGTAGTTCAGAAATATTTTTTACATGTCTCAATTCAATTTACATTCCGAGGAACAGGCAACCATGAGGGAAAAAAATGGATGTTTCTCTAAATTTAGGGCAAAATCTTTACACAATTTAATTCTCTCTATCGTTTAAACGGTAACAGCTTACAAATATCTAAAGCATTTTTGTAGGTAACATAGTTAAAACCTAGAATAATTTTAAGAGCACGTTTTTTAATGTTTTCCATGGCATCTGCATGTTTTTTGTAATACTAGAATGGAATAGTGGGACACAATACTCGAGAACTGGTCTCACATACCCAGTGTTAAACAGTAATAAGGTCAGATTGAGGAAGATTGAAATGCTTAACTTTACCGTAGCATAAATAAACGGTCTATTGCACTTTTTTAACATTTCATTTGACATGTGTATCCCATTTAAGGTTCTCTTGAAAATGTTACCAAGGATTTAACCACATTAGCTTGATTAAGAGATGATTCACCAATGTAAAAATACTGTTGAGCTGGTTGTTTCATACAAGAAATAGTCATGAAAATATATTTTTAGGATTGAGTTTCATGTTATTAACACTAGACCAGATATCAATGAATCTATTACTTTTTGCATTTCAGAAGGTTGATTCTGAACTCTAGACTCAACGATTGTTAAATCATCAACGTTTATTTATAAAAAGGGAACGGACAGTCTTTACAAGCATAATTAGTATATCCATTAATGTTACAGACTAAGGAAAACTTAAAGATAGGACAAGATCATGGTGAAAGAGATTGTACACAAAGGCTTGTGAATTAGGCCTAATATTGCAGTAGAAGTTCGAAGTATACATGTACTTGCATATTGTCCTCATATTATGTCATAGACGAATACAAGACCCGCTGAAAAAGATATGGTGTTAAAAAACGTCCCCCCCCCCACAAAAAAAAAAAAAAAAAAAAAAAAAAGGCAATATTTGTACATGGATTTGAAGAGGAGAGGGTTTTGAGAAGCTTTTGTGTTTGTTTGAATGCTAATGCAAGCAAAACAAAAACTTACTATCACACTTCAAATTACCACATGAATCAGGATACTACTAAAGGGCAAGATATCAACCGTTCTAAATGTGAAGTTAAATTCGATGTTCATGCACTCTTATTCAAGTTAGACGGTTTAGTCTGCTCTTTTTTTCTCTCACTCTTTTTTTTTTTTTTTTTTTTTTTTGGGGGGGGGGGTCTTTAACTACTTATATATTACAATACGATGCACTCTGAAACCGAATGTGGAAAATGGCCGAAGAGTGACAGTTTTTTCCATCCTTTTAAAACGCTTTTACTCCTTGGTCATTTTAAATGGTGATTCCAAACCTTTATTTTTTAAAGTTTGTGGAGAGAACATTTTCATAAAACATTTCATAATTCGCCTCGAGAGCTTTATATGGTTTTAAACTGAGCAAAACAAAAGTGTTTTGGAATTTTGTTGATATCCAATATTCCCAAATCGGTGTGGGGAGGAGGGGAGGGGTAAACGGTCCATTCAAATACAAAATGTGCATAATGTCAATGACGGATCCAGGATTTCATACAGGGGGGGGGGGCCCCAAAATTAGAATTTCAGATTTTGTACACCCAAAATTTTTCCCGTCACACCGGAGAGAAAAAAAGGTACATCCAAATTTTTTTCACGTCACCGCTGGCCTTGTGATAAGCGGGGGGGGGGGGGGGGTTCCAATAGGTCATCTTGTATCAGCTATAGAGTAATTTCAGGAGGTCAATCGGACCGCCCGTCCATTTTCCTTTTTTTTTCCTTTTTTGGTTTGCTTTTGTTTTTAGTTTTTTGCGTAGGGGGCGGGCCCGCTGCCCCCTCCCTGGATCAGGCGCCTGAATGTGGCTCCAGGCCAGCATTTTCTGGTTTGGGGGAATGAAGGGTTGGTTGTATGGTTGGTTCTCCATAGATGGCGCTCAATCTCGAAGATTTATGTCCGCCAGGTTCGTATTTTATTTATGTGTAGTTGGCGTAGGTTTTCAAAGTTAAGCCCTCGAGCAACTTTCCTCGGTGAAGTGTAATTATATATGTTTAATCAGTATTTTAAAAAATTAAAATAAAAACTTTTAAAAAAATCTGGTTCATTGGTTCTCCATATAGATGTCGCTTGTCAATCTCAAAGATTATTTGCGCCAGGCTCGATCGTGTATTAGTTTTGGCGCAGGCCTTCTTTTTTCCCGCTCAAACTGCACAAATTCAGGTTTATCTCATCCATCATCCCGGCCCCTTAAACACTCAAATCACTCATTCTCTTCTCTCTGTAGGTTTGAGATGAGAAAACAAAATCCTATCTTCTCATACATTGCACTGAAGTCACTGTTTCTCCGCCTCTATCTTCCTCCTCTCTTCATTCTCTCTCTCTGTCTTCCCTCCCTCCTTTTCTTTTTCGTTCAGACATGAACTTGAAACAGTTAGGACAGTTACCCTGGAATTAAAACTCACCAAAGAACTATTCCTACGTAACAAGTTCCCCCGCGGACAGTTTCCCCAATGGATTGTACCCCCAGATGACAAGTCTGTCAGAGGCGGTTCCCCCCCCCCCCCCAGAGGGCAAGCTTCCCTCTGAACCCCTGGTGGTGTTATCCTAGAGGGACGTTGTCCT
>CALNVZ010000641.1:4889180-4900670 GCA_940671915.1 Paracentrotus lividus | reverse complement strand
GGGGGGGGGGGGGAACCTGCCCTCTGACAGACTTGTCATCTGGGGGTACAATCCATTGGGGAAACTGTCCGCGGGGGACTTGTTACGTAGGAATAGTTCTTTGGTGAGTTTACTTCCAGGGTAACTGTCCTAACTGTTTCAAGTTCATGTCTGAACGAAAAAGAAAAAGGGAGGGAGGGAAGACAGAGAGAGAGATGAAGAGAGGAGGAAGATAGAGGCGGAGAAACAGTGACTTCAGTGCAATGTATGAGAAGATAGGAATTTTGTTTTCTCATCTCAAACCTACAGAGAGAAGAGAATGAGTGATTTGAGTGTTTAAGGGGCCGGGATGATGGATGAGATAAACCTGAATTTGTGCAGTTTGAGCGGAAAAAAGAAGCCTGCGCCAAAACTATATACACGATCGAGCCTGGCGCAAATAATCTTTGAGATTGACAAGCGACATCTATATGGAGAACCAATGAACCAGATTTTTTTAAAGTTTTTATTTTAATTTTTTAAAATACTGATTAAACAATATATAATTACACTTCACCGAGGAAAGTTGCTCGAGGGCTTAACTTTTGAAACCTACGCCAAAACTACATAAATAAAATACGAACCTGGCGGACATAAATCTTCGAGATTGAGCGCCATCTATGGAGAACCAACCATACAACCAACCCTCATTCCCCCAAACCAGAAAATGCTGGCCTGGAGCCACATTCAGGCGCTGATCCAGGGAGGGGGGCAGCGGGCCCGCCCCCTAGCAAAAAACTAAAAACAAAAACAAAAGCAAACCAAAAAAGGAAAAAAAAAGGAAAATGGACCGGGCGGGTCCGATTGACCTCCTGAACATTACTCACATACGCTTGATACAAGATGACCTATTGGAACCCCCCCCCCCCCCCCCCCGCTTATCACAAGGCCAGCGGTGACGTGAAAAAATTTGATGTACCTTTTTTTCTCTCCGGTGTGACGGGAAAAAATTTTGGGTGTACAAAATCTGAAATTCTAATTTTGGGCCCCCCCCCCCTGTAATGAAATCCTGGATCCGTCATTGACATTATGCACATTTTGTATTTGAATGGACCGTTTACCCCTCCCCTCCTCCCCACACCGATTTGGGAATCATTGGATATCACAAAATTCCAAAACACTTTTTGTTTTGCTCAGTTTAAAACCATATAAGCTCTCGAGGCGAATTATGAAATGTTTTATGAAAATGTTCTCTCCACAACACCTTTAAAAAATAAAGGTTGGAATCACCATTTAAAATGACCAAGGAGTAAAAGCGTTTTAAAAGGATGGAAAAAACTGTCACTCTTCGGCCATTTTCCAACATTCGGTTTCAGAGTGCATCGTATTGTAATATATAAGTAGTTAAAGACCCCCCCCCCCAAAAAAAAAAAAAAAAAAAAAAAAAGAGTGAGAGAAAAAAAGAGCAGACTAAACCGTCTAACTTGAATAAGAGTGCATGAACATCGAATTTAACTTCACATTTAGAACGGTTGATATCTTGCCCTTTAGTAGTATCCTGATTCATGTGGTAATTTGAAGTGTGATAGTAAGTTTTTTGTTTTGCTTGCATTAGCATTCAAACAAACACAAAAGCTTCTCAAAACCCTCTCCTCTTCAAATCCATGTACAAATATTGCCTTTTTTTTTTTTTTTTTTTTTTTTTTAAAAAAAAAAAAAAGGCAATATTTGTACATGGATTTGAAGAGGAAGGGTTTTGAGAAGCTTTTGTGTTTGTTTGAATGCTAATGCAAGCAAAACAAAAAACTTACTATCACACTTCAAATTACCACATGAATCAGGATACTACTAAAGGGCAAGATATCAACCGTTCTAAATGTGAAGTTAAATTCGATGTTCATGCACTCTTATTCAAGTTAGACGGTTTAGTCTGCTCTTTTTTTCTCTCACTCTTTTTTTTTTTTTTTTTTTTTTTTGGGGGGGGGGGTCTTTAACTACTTATATATTACAATACGATGCACTCTGAAACCGAATGTTGGAAAATGGCCGAAGAGTGACAGTTTTTTCCATCCTTTTAAAACGCTTTTACTCCTTGGTCATTTTAAATGTGATTTCAAACCTTTATTTTTTAAAGGTTGTGGGAGAGAACATTTTCATAAAACATTTCATAATTCGCCTCGAGAGCTTATATGGTTTTAAACTGAGCAAAACAAAAAGTGTTTTGGAATTTTGTGATATCCAATGATTCCCAAATCGGTGTGGGGAGGGAGGGGAGGGGTAAACGGTCCATTCAAATACAAAATGTGCATAATGTCAATGACGGATCCAGGATTTCATTACAGGGGGGGGGGGCCCAAAATTAGAATTTCAGATTTTGTACACCCAAAATTTTTTCCCGTCACACCGGAGAGAAAAAAAGGTACATCAAATTTTTTCACGTCACCGCTGGCCTTGTGATAAGCGGGGGGGGGGGGGGGGTTCCAATAGGTCATCTTGTATCAGCTATAGAGGTAATGTTCAGGAGGTCAATCGACCGCCCGTCCATTTTCCTTTTTTTTTCCTTTTTGGTTTGCTTTTGTTTTTGTTTTTAGTTTTTTGTCAGGGGGCGGGCCCGCTGCCCCCCTCCCTGGAATCAGCGCCTGAATGTGGCTCCAGGCCAGCATTTTCTGGTTTGGGGAATGAGGGTTGGTTGTATGGTTGGTTCTCCATAGATGGCGCTCAATCTCGAAGATTTATGTCCGCCAGGTTCGTATTTTATTTATGTAGTTTTGGCGTAGGTTTCAAAATTAAGCCCTCGAGCAACTTTCCTCGGTGAAGTGTAATTATATATTGTTTAATCATATTTTAAAAAATTAAAATAAAAACTTTTAAAAAAATCTGGTTCATTGGTTCTCCATATAGATGTCGCTTGTCAATCTCAAAGATTATTTGCGCCAGGCTCGATCGTGTATTAGTTTTGGCGCAGGCTTCTTTTTTCCCGCTCAAACTGCACAAATTCAGGTTTTATCTCATCCATCATCCCGCCCCTTAAACACTCAAATCACTCATTCTCTTCTCTCTGTAGGTTTGAGATGAGAAAACAAAATCCTATCTTCTCATACATTGCACTGAAGATCACTGTTTCTCCGCCTCTATCTTCCTCCTCTCTTCATCTCTCTCTCTGTCTTCCCTCCCTCCTTTTCTTTTTCGTTCAGACATG
The DNA here is from genome assembly GCA_940671915.1 of Paracentrotus lividus. Taxonomy (NCBI): domain Eukaryota; kingdom Metazoa; phylum Echinodermata; class Echinoidea; order Camarodonta; family Echinidae; genus Paracentrotus; species Paracentrotus lividus. Next base: position 4,897,513 of record CALNVZ010000641.1, on the reverse strand, counting down.
AACTTGAAACAGTTAGGGACAGTTACCCTGGAAAGTAAAACTCACCAAAGAACTATTCCTACGTAACAAGTTCCCCCGCGGACAGTTTCCCAATGGATTGTACCCCAGATGACAAGTCTGTCAGAGGGCAGGTTTCCCCCCCCCCCCCCAGAGGGCAAGTTCCCTCTGAACCCCCCGTGTGTTATCCTAGAGGGGTTGTCCCAAGGAAATTCCTCCAGGGATAACTATCTTCCGCGGGAAAGTAATCCTCTTGGGGACTTGTCAGGTGAAGTGTCCCAAGTGGAGTTACCTCAAGAGGAGCTGTCCAGGGGGCATTTCATTCAAAAGACTTGTCGGATGTTTTATCCAACAAACTGTTATAAGCTACTGAAATGCTTGCATCTGATTGACTGAGAGCGAATTGTCAGATAAAACGTCCGACAAGTCCTTGATGAAATGCCCCCCTGATACACTTGAAAACAGTTGGAATAGCAAAGTTACTTCCTGCCCTCTCACAATACAGATTTCAACTCTTTTCTTAGAACACCCAACACATTGCTTGTATTCTCCAAACTGAAATAATACAGGAAAAAAAAAACAATGGCAATGAATGGAAGTAATACCACTTGGCAAATAAATTTATACATTTCTCTGTATTCAAAATTTGTCATCACATTTTATAAAGTCATTTGTAAAAGATGCAGGGATACATACATTAGACCAAGCTCTTTTTCATATGTAATTTCTCTCTCGTCGTTGGGTTAGTGTTAGGATTGGAGCCAGCCTCTCTCTAGCTTAAAGAATTCAAAGAGTTCTCTCTTGTAGACCAGCTTTGGTTCCTACATCCCGTCTTTGATTTATTCCAAAGATTCAAAACACTAAAGCCCCTTATTAAAAAGATCTTGGTCTTAATAATTTTTGCATGAGCTGTACAACATTGATAACATCCCATAAATTATATAAAAATGCTCTTATCAGCGTCATAATTGATTTGCTTCTATTTCTAATGATCCCAGGGAAATATAAAGATAACCGTCTGCCTGAATTCAATACAAAAGAATGTGAAACTATTCAGCATTTGCCGTTGCTAAAATTGAAAATCAATGCATCAAACTATTCCCATGCACAGTGCAAGAGGCATATTGTGACTGGAACATAATATATGCCTCTACTCTGGGTGATTTATACTTTCGAAACATGGAGGCAAAACTATTTGCCCAATCAATTGCTGATAAAACAGAGTGATGAATTGTGGGAAGCATACTGCTCTCTTGATTGCAGTTAATATGCCATGTTATCAAAGCAAAATTATGTTACGCTCCTGGTAAAAGATGTCATCTATCTCCAGGGAAATTTTTTAGGGGATATCTCTTCATTTGGAACAAACTCTTTAGATAGTCTGCAGCATCCTTTCTTTGGAAGGATGATAATAAGATAAATATCTCTTTCCCCAATCCACCATCTTTTACTTAGAATTGATAGTCATCCACTTTCTCAACACCGTCACATTATTTTCACAATCAACCATTCAACCCCTATCTATTTTTCTGTCTTCCGAGAATCAGTTCCCGAAAATCTCGTTCAATCTCACTTCTCATGTGTGATCTCTGTGACCCTTGACCCATCACAACTGACGAGATCATGTCATACAGGAGTGCCCTCATTCTTCCTGCCTTCACAGACTTTCCCCGGGTCCGTCAAATCAGCCATAGCCATCAGATCAACCACGTGCTGAATTCCTTCAAGACTGTCCCCGGTACTGCTTGTCCGATGCAGTCACCACCTCAATCTCTTCTAAAGCTTTGAGTCTTGAGCTCGGTCATACAGCACCCTGGACAAGAATATTGAGGATCCAGTCAGGATTCTTCTTGGGTCGCTGGTGAGGCAGGATAGGGGTTTCCTGCGAATTCTTAAGAAGGCCAGCTTCCGCCCCATCTCATCGTGGAGCCCGGTACTCGAAGGAGACGCAGTGAATTCTTGGAGGTGTCTTCGAAGCGATTCCAAGTACTTGAAAAAGTTTGTGGATCTGCTTCTTATCCTGTTTTGGAAATGAAGTAGAAAAGCGTAAATTTTATTGATTTAATTTATTTTACTCGACTGATAGTAGGCCTAATGTAACTAAATGTTGAAAGTTGTATGCAGAATTTGCCACAGAGCCGTTATCATAATAGCAAAGGTAATGTAATCAAGGGGCACTTAGATAAACCCATGAACTTCAAATGGAATGGGAAGTTTCAAGATGCAAGACCACTGTCCAAATTCCATTTTTGAATTCATTATGGTGACAGGTAAGTCTTTGAGAATGAAGAGTACGATGTGCAGCAATTACAATTTTATGTGAAGTAGACTGTTAAATAAGGCCAAAAAAAAAAATTGTTTGGTTGTCCTCGACCGACTAACCCTCTGAAAACGGCCCGACCGACCAACCTCTTTTTTTTTTTTTTTTTTTTTTTTCACCAAACGCCGAAAATACACAGCTCATATTTATTTGTATATATTTTTCATAAACAGTATTATAACATGTGTTATTTTTCCATGCAGTCCCATTTTACATAACTCAATAAAACTAAAGTGATCTCAAAAAGTGGAAGTCATTCGTTTATTTGTTTTTCTTTGTTTTTCAATGGGAGGAAAAAAAAAAAAAAAAAAAAAAAAAAAAACCCGACCGGCCGACCCGATTTTGAAAAAAGGCATTCATTGGACAACCAAACAATTTTTTTTTTTCCTAAGATTGATGAAAGTTTGTAACATGGTTACTAACATTCTATTCATTCAATGTGTCCAACAAAGAACAAAATAACTCAGATGAAAATTGTATAAATTGGGTTGAAACTAAAAAATGCAATGTGTTTTTATCTTTCATGCAATAAATGTATTCCAAAGATGCAAGGCTTTTAAAGGAAAAAAAAAAACTTCATGGATTTAACGAATAGTCAACCTTGCGTCAGTCAAGCTTACATTATAAGTCGAAGGTATTTCAAAGTCATCTTCTTTTTAGGTTTTCCCTTACACACTTACAAGTCACATTTTTTTTTGTAAATCAAAAGCTGTTACTTCAGTCCCAACAGATATTGACTGTGCTAGGCAAGGTACTGTGGTACATTTAAAGAAAATTGTACTACTAAATTAATTTTCCTCACAATCTACGAGACAAAGTAAACTTTTGTTAAACACTTTCACCTACCTTTAACCAGAAGTCTGCTATTTTCATGGCCTCAGTATCTCTATCTCCTCGCTTAGCTACGTTAATGAGCTGTGTATTAAAAAATCAACGCAATAACTTGATTACCCAAATTGGGTTGTCCATAACACAAGATGGCATTTTGTCATATATATGATACGTTCATACTACATGTATTTATTATGCACTGCTGCTTCAACTGTGTTTCCTTTAGCTTGTGCAAAAAGTAAACAAAATAAAACAAAAAAACAAACAAAAATCTTTTCAATTTCAAGTTCACTGAATTGATTGATTCTGTCTCTTTTTTCATTTTTAAAATTCATGATTTCACAGATTATCCTTGAGAAGTTTCTCTGCAAATTAAGCAGGTTAAAAACCCTTTTTTTCCAATCTAACACAGCCTTACAATCCGCACATTGATTTGTAACGACAAAAATACTAAATAGATACCAATCGCGACGATACCAATAGGGGCACACGAGTAAATAGACGCCCATAGGCTCATATGTTAAATTAACGCTCTTCAAAAACAGACATTCCAAAATTCTGTCTATGGATATCGTTTTAATTATCACAGCAAAGTTAAAATTTAAAGGACTCGTAGTTAAGGGACTTATAGAAAATTTTGTCAGCTCAAACAAAATCAAGAATCCTTGAGCGAGACTATGACAAAAGAGATACTTTTGTACGCGTATTTAGTAGATGTACGAAATTGCGAAAAAGATTCCTAAAAAATACGCCAAATGCCCAATCTTCAACTAAAATTGGTAAATTTATGAAAGAGTAGGACTTATAGCACATATTTATTCATTAAACAGCAACATAAAACCATTAAATGATTTTATATGACCATTTCATCAATAAAAATGACCTCATCTTTTGGTACGCCTTCCAAAAAAACTTGCGTGCATATCATTTACTCGTGTGTACCCAATACGGTTCACAGCTACCACAACATAAATTTGAATATCTGGGACTGGTACATTATATCTCACTTACCCTTTCAGCATATTTCTGTGTTCAACTGCTTCCTGTACCCCAATTCAACGCGTTCATACTTACAAGTGCTGTTATGTAGGTTTTCAATAAATCTATTCGATTTTCATAGCCAGTGCCCATCCGCAAGTAAGGTTTAGCTTGAATCTTACCCTCCTCATTTTTCTTTTTTTCCCGATCGACAAGCAAGGTAAAATTAAACGAACGTAGAGGGTGTTTCTTCATCTGGTTTTGTTTTGTTCTTCAATATTGAACTCAACAAAAAGGTAAATTTCTCCATCCATTCAAGAAAAAATGATTGTTTATTAAACGATTATACGAATTAATTCACAAAAGGCGTCTTTGAACAATTATTGTTTCAAAACAATATACCGGTAATCTGTAACAACATGCAATAATGCAACAGTCAAAATCATACTTGCTCGCATGTGCTCAGCCACCTGGCAGCTACCCCTCAAAATCAGCTCATAATTTACTTTATAAAAAGTATAAATTAAATCAAAACTTTTCAATAAAGGGGATATATATCATGACTATTTCGGGGCGAAATATTTTTCATTCTAATACAAAAATTTCTTATTGGTGGAGTGATTTGTAATTAATAGCATCACGCGAAAGGAGACTCCGTTGTTGTATGTCCGGAAAGGGTTGTTTTGTCCGGGACAAGACGCCAATTTTAGAACCTTTGTGATCAATATTTCTTTAATCGATTAAAAATAACACCAGACAATATAACAAAGCACAAATATTCACAAATATTTTTGCTATTTACTGCACAAATTTTGAATTAATCCAGAGCATAAGATGATTTTTTATCTGCTTAAGTACAGGGGCCGCGGAGCGTTTTTGAAAGGGAGGGGCTGAGCCGAAGCTGGGGGGCTGAACAGGCTTAAAATCACAAATGTATGGTCATTTTGCATTTTTGTACACGTTGGCTGAAAAAAGTGGGGGGGGGCTGCAGCCCCCCCCCCCACCCCCCCCCCCCCGGCTCCGCGGCACCTGAAGTATCCGGATAACGGACCCCCCATCCTATATATTGATTTATTGTATACGTAAACCCCGGGAGTCACTTAAAGAAAAAAGTGCTACCCATGCGTGTCCCCGCACCCGCACATGGCCCTAAACGTCTCATTGCATGAAAGTCAAATTTGCTCCCCTTTTCGACGTCAGACTGGAAAAATACCCTAAATGGCGTAAACACCGTGAAATTTTGACCTCAGAACAGCAATTTCTGCTGAAAAACACCCCTATTGTTTATGAAAATGGCGACTGAAATTACAAAACACCCTATTTCCAGGAAAGCGTCGACGCCGCCGAAATGCTGAAACAGACCCTTGGCGACGCTTAAGTTGGGGACACGCATGCGTAGCACATTACGTGGCGAGTGCCCCCCCCCCGATTTAAAGAAAGAAAAAAAGGGGATTTAGTAGGCCTTTATTTTCAAGGGGCGGATCAATGAAGGTTTGAAAAGACGGGTGTTATCCCTTTTCTTTGTGTTGTTTGTTTTGTTTTTGTTTTTTTGTTTTTAATAGGCTCTATCTGCTTCTCAAACGCTGGTGTTCATTAAAAAAATTATGGAATGGGGGGGGGGGGGGTTAAGCATTAGCTTATCTTTTTGACAGACCGTTTGAATCTTGCCATGGTCAGTATCAGTTCACTATTAGGCCTATAGGGAGTGGCAATTTTGGTTCTTCTAATTTATCCATTTTTGAATTATGTAAAGTCTCGAAGACCTATTTTAGTGATATATGTAACTTAAGCTACACTGACTTTTAGTACACTTAAACAGCTGTTTATTATAGGTTTTCCCCGGTCAAGTGTTAAACTATCTTCGATCAATTTAACATTCTTACAAAGCAAGTTCGTCCGAAATTTTATCGCGATCAAAAATATAAAACATTAATTCAATTGCCGATTAGCTCCTGTCCATGAGGTATCGTTTATACTTCAGTTTCATTTTCAGTTTCAGTTTAGTTTATTTCATATTTCACATTAATATAATACAAAATATTCAACATAAAGTACATTATCAAAATAGAAAATACATGTATAAATTAATCAATACAGGATTTTATAACAGTGAAATATGGGGAAATCTAATAAAAAGCTAGGCTTGTAGAGTATAGATTCCCTTCGTAGTGAGTTGAAATCATTTAAATTAAATTGGAAAAATAAGACAAAACAAACATAAGGACATAAAGATCAAAAGAGACAAACAAAAGAGGGCGAGTACAAAGTTCTATTGAGGGCCTGAAAAGAAGCTGTATATTTAATAAACAAAAACCTTTAAATTTGCATTTGAATATTTGTAAGGATGTGGAAGATATTAATTCAACTGGGAGTTCGTCCACAGTTTGGTCCAGTGATATAATTGTATTGTGAGCAGAAGACTGTTCGAGTACGTGGAAGGTGATAAGAATGACTTTGTCGTGTTGGATAAGAATGTATTGTATAATTCATGACAAACAAAGAGGATACAGGAAGAGGGTATTCATGTTTGTTAGTAGAAACATAAATATTCCTAAGTTGTATGAAAAGACGAATCTTGGTCTAAGAATGTCACATGCATAAAACAATGGGGTCGTATAGGTTTAGCAAACTGTATTTTTTATTATTCTTACAAACTCTTTTTTGTACTAGTAAAATTTTGAATCAATGAGCATTTAGAGCTATTTCCCAGGCAAGAATTCCGTAATTTAAGTAAGGTGAGAATTAATTGTATTGTATAGAGTAATATTAGGACATGAGAAGGAAAGTATTTTTTTAGTTTACCAATTGACTCTGGTTTCTGGAAATGATTTGCTGGATATAATGTACATGTTTTCCAAGGTTAATTTGTTTATCATGTGTTTATTCCTAAAAATTTGTGTTTCAACTTGGCAATATTCTTCATGATCTTAGAAGAACAGGTCGCAGGGTAAAAACTTCTAGAGTGTTGTGAATAAAATAAATTTTGTTTTTTATATTAAGTGATAACTTATGCTTGAATCCAATCTTAATACAAGAATGCAATTCATTATTTACATATTAAGTAAGATTTTGGGGATTCTATTAGAAAGAAAGATATTAGAGTCATCAGCGAATAAAAGAAAAGAAAGTTTATTTTGAACAATTTTGGGAAATCATTTAAATAAATTAATAAACAATAGCGGGCCAAATAAGGATCGCCGAGTTACTCCGCAAGTAACCACTTTTTGTTTCAAGATTCAGGCCATAATTACCGAATTGATTGCGATTAGAGAAGGTAACTCCTGAACACTCCAAGGCCTTCCCACAATTCCGTAATGCGTAATTTAAAAAGAAGAACGGTCATGGGTCTATGGTGTCGAAGGCCTTGGAGAAGTCCAGGAAATACAGATGGTGTGGGAGTAGTCGTAAAAAGTATTTTGCCAACTTTATTTATAAACATCAGAAGGGCATTGGACTGGTTGAATGTTTTTCCGGAACCAAATTGTGATTGACAAAATATTTAGTTGTTTAAAAAATCAAATTGTTGCGGGAATAGACTATTTTTTTCAAGGATCTTGGAGAATGAAGCTTAAAAGAGAAATGGGGAACGATAATTTCCTATATCTTGCTTACTACCACTTTTTATGAATTGGAATTACTTAGCTATTTTGAAATTATCTTGGAACTATACCACTTGTCTAAGGAATACATTAAAGTAATTATGTGTAAGTGGGTTCAATTGATTTCGATTAAAGATTTTTTATAAGAAATTTTGAAATGCCAACGTTCAAATCCGGAACTTTTTTCTCGGTTTCATCCTATTATACTAAGAAGGACCCTCATCTGCAGTAACTGGAGAGAAACAACATAGTCCTGAAGTTCTGGGTTTTTCTAAAAATGCTGCCGTACATCTACATTAGTATTTGGAAATAGCATGGGCAAGATTCTGGGGCCAATATTTGACAAAGTTAGTGATTAATATTTTCAGCTATTACTTTTAGGTCCCTGTACTTCAGAATTTGTTAAATGTTTATGTTATTTAGATAGAAGCTATTTAGCATTGTTATTCAACACCATTAGTTATGACCCTTCCACGTATCTTAGCATCAGATTTGTGATTTTCAAATTGATTTTGAAAAAGAATTCTTTTGCAAATCGTAACAAGCGAAGTAAGGATTATTACGGTAGGTGGATATTTTTGTTTATCCATGCTCGGTTTTAGTTTTCG
>CALNVZ010000641.1:4878676-4889155 GCA_940671915.1 Paracentrotus lividus | reverse complement strand
TTTTTTTTTTTGGGGGGGGGGACGTTTAACCATATCTTTTTCAGCGGGTCTTGTATTCGTCTATGACATAATATGACGGGACAATATGCAAGTACATGTATACTTCGAACTTCTACTGCAATATTAGGCCTAATTCACAAGCCTTTGTGTACAATCTCTTTCACCATGATCTTGTCCTATTCTTTAAGTTTTCCCTTAGTCTGTAACATTAATGGATATACTAATTATGCTTGTAAAGACTGTCCGTTCCCTTTTTATAAATACGTTGATGATTTAACAATCGTTGAGTCTAGAGTTCAGAATCAACCTTCTGAAATGCAAAAAGTAATAGATTCATTGATATCTTGGTCTAGTGTTAATAACATGAAACTCAATCCTAAAAAATATATTTTCATGACTATTTCTTGTATGAAACAACCAGCTCAACAGTATTTTTACATTGGTGAATCATCTCTTAATCAAGCTAATGTGGTTAAAATCCTTGGTATACATTTTCAAGAGAACCTTAAATGGGATACACATGTCAATGAAATGTTAAAAAAGTGCAATAGACGTTTATTTATGCTACGTAAGTTAAAGCATTTCAATCTTCCTCAATCTGACCTTATTACTGTTTACACTGGGTATGTGAGACCAGTTCTCGAGTATTGTGTCCCACTATTCCATTCTAGTATTACTAAAAAACATGCAGATGCCATGGAAAACATTAAAAAACGTGCTCTTAAAATTATTCTAGGTTTTAACTATGTTACCTACAAAAATGCTTTAGATATTTGTAAGCTGTTACCGTTAAACGATAGGAGAATTAAATTGTGTAAAGATTTTGCCCTAAATTTAGAGAAACATCCATTTTTTTTCCCTCATGGTTGCCTGTTCCTCGGAATGTAAATTTGAATTTGAGACATGTAAAAAAATATTCTGAACTACTTTGCAAGACAGACAGGTTAACGCCATTATGTATTAATTGTATGTATATCCATTGGCGTTCCATACTCCAGTGTTTGTTGTCAACGTTACCTGTGGATTAGACTGACTCCAGAGAGAGATTCATACAACTTAGGAATATTTTGTTTCTACAACAAACATGATTACCCTCTTCCTGTATCCTCTTTGTTTGTCTAAATTATACAAATACATTCCTTATCCAACACGACAAAGTCATTCTTATCACCTTCCACGTACTTCGAACAGCTTTTTCGCTCACAATACAGATTATATTCACTGGACCCAAACTGTGGACGACTCCCAGTTGAATTAATATCTTCACATCTTACAAATATTCAATGCAATTTAAAAGGTTTTGTTTATTAAATATAACAGCTTCTTTTCAGGCCCTCCATAGAACTTTGTACTCCAGCCCTCTTTTTTGTTTGTCTCTTTTGATTCCTTTATGTCCTTATGTGTTTTGTCTTATTTTTTCCAATTTAATTTAAATGATTTCAACTCACTACGGGGAATCTATACTCTAACAAGCCCTAGCTTTTTATTAGATTTCCCATATTTCACTGTTATAATCCTGTATTGAATTAAATTTATACATGTATTTTCTATTTTGATAATGACTTATGTTGTATATTTTGTAATTATATTAATGTTGAAATATGAAATAAACTAAACGAAACTGAAAACTGAAACTGAGTATAGAACGATACCTCATGGACGGAAGCTTATCGGCAATGAATTAATGTTTTATATTTTTGATCGCGATCAATTTCGGACGAACTTGCTTTGTAAGAATGTTAAATTGATCGAAGATAGTTTAGCACTTGACCGGAAAACCTATAATAAACAGCTGTTTCAAGTGTACTAAAAGTCAGTGTACGCTTAAGTTACATATATCACTAAAATAGGTCTTCAGGACTTTACATAATTCAAATGTGGAAATTAGGAAGAAAAACCAAAATTGCCAACTCCCTAATAGGCCTATAGTGAACTGAATACTGACCATAGCAAGATTCAAACGGTTCTGTCAAAAGATAATGCTAATGCTAACAGCCCCCCCCTCCCCGCCATTCCATTACATAATTTTTTTATAATGAACACCAGCCGTTTGAGAAGCAGATAGAGCCTATTAAAACAAAAAAACAAAAACAAAACAAACAACACAAAGAAACGGGATAACAACCCGTCTTTTCAAAACCTTCATTGATCCGCCACCTTGAAAATAAAGGCCTACTAAATCCCGCCTTTTTTTTCTTTCCCTTTAAATCGGGGGGGGGGGCACCTCTCCACGGTAGTGTGCTACTGCATGCGTGTCCCAACTTAAGCGTCGCCAAGGTCTGTTTCAGCATTTGCGGCGGCGTCGAAGCTTTCCCTTGAAATAGGGTGTTTTGTATTTCCAGTCGCCATTTTCATAAACATAGGGGTGTTTTTCAGCAGAAATTGCTGTTTGAAGGTCAAAATTTCACGGTGTTTACGGCATTTAGGGTATTTTTCCAGTCTGCACGTCGAAAAGGGGAGCAAATTGACTTTCATGCAATGAGACGTTTAGGGCCCATGTGCGGGTGGCGGGGACACGCATGGGTAGCATCTTTTTTTAAGTGACTCCCGGGGTTTACGTATCAATAAATCAATATTATAGGATGGGGGGTCCGTTATCCGGATACTTCAGGTGCCGCGGAGGTCCGGGGGGGGGGGGGGGCCTCTGGGGGGGGGGGGCTGCAAGCCCCCCCACTTTTTTCAGCCAACGTGTACAAAAATGCAAAATGAACCATTAACAATTTGTGATTTTAAGCCCTGTTCAGCCCCCGCAGCTTCGGCTCAGCCCCCTCCATTTCAAAAACGCTCCGCGCCCTGTAAACTTAAGCAGATAAAACATCATCTTATGCTCTGGATTAATTCAAAATTTGTGCAGTAATAGCAAAATATTTGTGGAATATTTGGTGGCTTTGTTATATTGTCTGGTGTTATTTTTAATTCGATTAAGAATTTATTGATCAGAAGGTTCTAAAATTGGCGTCTTGTCCCGGACAAAACAACCCTTTCGGCATACAACAACGGAAGTCTCCTTTCGCCGTGATTGCTATTATTACAATATCACTCACCAATAAGAAATTTTTGTATTAGAATGAAAAATAATTTCGCCCCGAATGTCATGATATATATCCCCTTTATTGAAAGTTTGATTTAATTTATACTTTTTATAAAGTAAATATGAGCTGATTTTGAAAGGGGTAAGCTGCAGGTGGTGAGTCACATGCGAGCAAGTATGATTTTGACTGTTGGCATTATTGCAGTTGATTACAGATTACCGGTATTTGTTTCTGAAACAATAATTGTTCAAGGAGACCTTTTGTGAATTTTAATTCGTATAATCGTTAATAAACAATCATTTTTTTCTTGAATGGATGGTGAAAACTTTTTAACTTTTTGTTGATCTCAATATTGAAGAACAAAGCAACAAAAACAATGAAGAACACCCTCTACGTTGTTTAATTTTACCTTTGCTTGTCGATCGGAAAAAAGAAAATGAGGAGGGTAGAATCTAAGCAAACCTTACTTGCGGATGGCACTGGCTATGAAAAATCGAATAGATTTATTGAAAACCTACATAACATGCACTTGTAGTAATGAACGCGTTGAATTGGGTACCAGGAAGGCAGTTGAACACAGAAATATGCTGGAAGGGTAAGTTGAGATATAATGTACCAGTCCCAGATATTCAAATTTAATGTTGTGGTAGCTGTGAAACCGATTGGGTACCACGAGTAAATGATTGCACGCAGGTTTTTTGGGAAGGCGTACCGCAAAGATGAGGTCATCTTTTTATGATGGAAAATGGTCATATAAAATAATTTAATGGTTTTATGTTGCTGTTTATGAATAAAATATGTGCTATAAGTCCTACTCTTTCAGAATTTACAAATTTAGTTGAAAGATTGGCAGTTTGCGTAATTTTTTAGGAATTTTTTCGCATTTCGTACATCTACAAATCACCGCTACAAAGTCATCTCTTTTGTCATAAGTCTCGCTCAAGGATTCTTGATTTTGTTTGAGCTGACAAAATTTTCTAATAAGTCCCTTAACTAACGAGTCCTTAAAGATTTTAACTTTGCTGTGATAATTAAAACGTATCCAATCGACAGAATTTTGGAAATGTTCTGTTTTTGAAGAGCGTTAATTTAACATAATGAGCATGGGCATCCTATTTACTCGTGTGCCCCTATTGGTATGCCGTCGCGATTGTACTATTTAGTATTTGTCGTACAAATCAAATGTGCGGATTGTAAGGCTGTGTTAGATTGGAAAAAAGGGTTTTTAACCTGCCTTAATTTGCAGAGAACTTCTCAAGGATAATCTGTGAAAATCATGAATTAAAAATGAAAAAAGAGACAGAATCAATCATTCAGTGAACTTGAAATTGAAAGATTTTTGTTTGTTTTTGTTTTTTATTTTTGTTACTTTTTGCACAAGCTAAAAGAAACACAGTTGAAGCAGCAGTGCATAATAAATACATGTAGTATGAACGTATCTAATCATAATGACAAAATGCCATCTTGTGTTATGGACAACCAATTGGGTAATCAAGTTTAATTGCGTTGATTTTTTAATACCACAGCTCATTAAGTAGCTAAGCGAGGAGATAGAGATACTGAGGCCATGAAAATAGCAGACTTCTGGTTAAAGGTAGGTGAAGTGTTTAACAAAAATTTCCTTTGTCTGCGTAGATTGTGAGGAAAATTAATTTAGTAGTACAATTTTTCTTTCAAATGTACACAGTACCTTGCCTAGCACAGTCAATCTGTTGGGACTGAAGTAATCAGCTTTGATTTACAAAAAAAAATTTGACTTGTAAGTTGTGAAGGGGAAAAACCTAAAAAGAAGATGACTTTGAAATACCTTCGACTTATAATGTAAGCTTGACTGACGCAAGGTTGAACTATTCGTTAATCACTGAAGTTTTTTTTTTCCTTTAAAAGGCCTTGCAATCTTTGGAATACATTTATTGCATGAAAAGAATAAAACACATTGCATTTTGTTTAGTTTCAACACCAAATTTATCTAATTACAATTTTCATCTGAGTTATTTTTTCTTTGGTGGACACATTGCATGAATAGAATGTTAGTACACCATGTACAAACTTTCATCAATCTTAGGCCAAAAAAAAAAATTGTTTGGTTGTCGCAATGAATGCCTTTTTTTCAAAATCGGGTGGTCGGTCGGGTTTTTTTTTTTTTTTTTTTTTATTTTTTTTTCTCCCTATTGAAGACAAAGAAAAACAAATAAACGCAATGACTTCCAATTTTTGGATCAACTTTTCGTTTTATTGAGTAATGTAAATGGGACTGCATGGAAAATAAAGCTGATACACATGTTTATACTGTTTAATGAAAAATATATACAAAAATAAATATGAGCTGTGTCAATTTTCGGCGTTTGGTGAAAAAAAAAAAAAAAAAAAAAAGAGTTGGTCGGGTCGGGCGTTTTCAGAGGTCGTCGGATAGAGGAGCACAAACAATTTTTTTTTTTGGCCTTATTTAACAGTCCTACTTCACATAAAATTGTAATTGCTGCACATGTACGTCCTTCAAGTTCTCAAAGACTTACGCTGTCACCATAATGATTCAAAAATGGAATTTTGACAGTGGTCTTGCATCTGAAACTTCCCATTCCATTTGAAGTTCAATGGGTTTATCTAAGTGCCCCTTGATGTACATTACCTTTGCTATTAATGATAAAACGGCTCTGTGGCAATTCTGCATACAACTTTTCAACATTTAGTTACATTAGGCCTACTATGTCCGAGTAAATAATTAATCAATAAAAATTTACGCTTTTCTACTTCATTTCCAAAACAGGATAAGAAAGCAGATCCACAAACGTTTTCAAAGTACTTTGGAACTCGCTTCGAAGACACCTCCAGAACTTCACTGCGTCTCCTTCGAGTACGGGCTTTCCACGATGAGATGGGGCGGAGAGCTGGCCTTCTTTAGAATCGCAGGAAACCCCTATCCTGCCTCACCAGCGAGCCCAAGAAGATCCTGAATGGATCCTCAATAGTTCTTGTCGCAGGGTGCTGTATGACCGAGCTCAAGACTCAAAGCTTTAGAAGAGATTGAGGTGGTGACTGCATCGGACAAGCAGTACCGGGGACAGTCTTGAAGGAATTCAAGCACACGTGGTTGATCTGATGGCTATTGGGCTGATTTTGACGGACCCGGAGTGAAGTCTGTGAAAGGCAGGAAGAATTGAAGTGCACTCCTGTATGATCATGATCTCGCTCAGTTGTGATGGGTCATAGGGTCACGAGAAGATCACCATTGAGAAGTGAGATTGACACAGAGATTTTCGGGAACTGATTCCGAAGACAAAAAATAGGATAGGGTTTGAAAATGGTTGATTGTGAAAATAATGTGAACGGTGTTGAGAACGTGGATGGAAGTATCAATTCTAGTAAAAGATGGTGGATTGGGGAAGAGATATTTATCTTTATTATCATCCTTCCCAAGAAAGGATGCTGGCAGACTATCGTAAAGAGTTGTTCCAATATGAAGAGATATACCCCTAAAAAAATTTCCTGGAGATAGATGAACATCTTTTACCAGGAGCGTAACATAATTTGCGCCTTTGATAACATGGCATATTAACTGCAACAAGAGAGCAGATGCTTCCACAATTCATCACTCTGTTTTATCAGCAATTGATTGTGGGCGCAAATAGTTTTGCCTCCTGTTTCGAAAGTAATAAATCACCCAGAGTAGAGGCCATATATTAGTTCTCAGTCACAATTGCTCTGCACTGTGCATGGGAATAGTTTGATGCATTTGATTTTCAATTTTTAGCACGGCAAATGCTGAATAGTTTCACACTTCTTGTATTGAATCAGCCAGGACGGTTATCTTATATTTCCCTGGGATCATTAGAAATAGAAGCAAAATCAATTATGACGCTGATAAGAGCATTTTTATATAATTTTATGGGATGTTACAATGTATGTACAGCTCATGCAAAAATTATTAAGACCAAAGATCTTTTTAATAGAGGGCTTTAGTGTTTTGAATCTTTGGAATGAAATCAAGACGGGATGTAGGAACGCAGAAGCTGGTCTACAAGAGAGAACTCCTTTGAATTCTTAGCTAAGTAGAGGCCTGGCTTCCAATCACTAACCCTAGATCCCAACGACGAGAGGAAGATTACATATGAAAAAGAGCTTGGTCTAAATGTATAGTATCCCTGCATCTTTTAACAAATGAACTTATAAAATGTGATGACAAGTTTTTGATAGCAGAGAAATGTATAAATTTATTTGCCAAGTGGTATTACTTCCATTCATGCCATTGTTTTTTTTTTCTGTATTATTTCAAGTTTGGAGAATACAAGCAATGTGTTGGGTGTTCTAAGAAAAGAGTTGAAATCTGTATTGGTGAGAAGGCAGGAGTAACTTTGCTATTCCAACTGTTTTCAAGTGTATCAGGGGGGCATTTCATCAAAGGACTTGTCGGACGTTTTATCTGACAAATTCGCTCTCAGTCAATCAAATGCAAGCATTTAGTAGCTTATAACAGTTTGTTGGAATAACATCCGCGACAAGTCTTTGATGAAATGCCCCCTGGACAGCTGCTCTTGAGGTCAACTCCACTTGGACACTTCACCTGACAAGTCCCCAGAAGGATTACTTCCCCGGAAGATAGTTATCCTGGAGGGCAATTTCCTTGGGACAACTCCCTCTAGGATAACACCACCAGGGTTCAGAGGGAACTTGCCCTCTGGGGGGGGGGGGGGGAACCTGCCCTCTGAACAGACTTGTCATCTGGGGGTACAATCTCATTGGGGAAACTGTCTCGCGGGGGAACTTGTTACGTAGGAAGTAGTTCTTTGTGAGTTTATTTCCCAGGGTAACTGTCGCTAACTGTTTCAAGTTCATGTCTGAACGAAAAAGAAAACGGGAGGGAGGGAAGACAGAGAGAAGAGAATGAAGAAGAGGAGGAAGATAGAGTGCGGGAGAAAACAGTGACTTCAGTGCAATGTATGAGAAGATAGGATTTTGTTTTCTCATCTCCAAACCTACAGAGAGAAGAGAATGAGTGATTTGAGTGTTTAAGGGGCCGGATGATGGATGAGATAAACCTGAAATTTGTGCAGTTTGAGGCGGGAAAAAAGATAGGCCTGCGCCAAAACTATATACACGATGAGCCTGGCGCAAATAATCTTTTGAGATTGACAAGCGACATCTATAATGGAGAACGCAATGAACCAGATTTTTTTAAAAGTTTTATTTTTAATTTTTTAAAAATAACTGATTAAACATATAATAATTACCTTCACCGGGAAAGTTGCTCGAGGGCTTAACCTTTTGAAACCTACGCCACTAACACATAAATAAAATACGAAACTGGCGGACATAAATCTTCGAAAAAAAAGATTGAGCTGCCATCTATGGAGAACCAACCATACAACCAGACTCGCTCATTCCCCCAAAGCAGAAAATGTGCCTGGAGCCACATTCAGGCGCCCTGAGTCCAGGGAGGGGGCAGCGGGCCCGCCCCCTAGGCAAAAAACTAAGAAACAAAAAAAAAGCAAACCAAAAAGGAAAAAAAAAGGAAAATGGACGGCGGTCCGATTGACCTCCTGACAATGTACGCACATACGCTTGATACAAGATTGACCTATTGGAACCCCCCCCCCCCCCCCCGCCTATCAGCAAAGGCCAGCGGTGACGTGAAAAAATTTGGATGTACCTTTTTTTCTCTCCGGTGTGACGGGAAAAATTTTGGGTGTACAAAGTCTGAAATTCTAATTTTGGGGCCCCCCCCCCCTGTATGAAATCCTGGATCCGTCATTGAACATTATGCACATTTTGTATTTGAATGGACCGTATTACCCCTCCCCTCCTCCCCACACCGATTTGGGAATATTGGATATCAACAAAATTCCAAAACATCTTTTTGTTTTGCTCAGTTTAAAACCATATAAAGCCTCGAGGCGAATTATGAAAATGTTTTAATGAAAATGGTTTCTCCGCAAAACCTTTAAAAAAATAAAGGTTTGGAAATCACCATTTAAATGACCAAGAGTTAAAAGCGTTTTTAAAAGGAATGGAAAAAACTGTCACTCTTCGGCCAATTTTCCACATTCGGTTTCACGAGTGCATCGTAATTGTAATATATAAGTAGTCTAAAGACCCCCCCCCCCCAAAAAAAAAAAAAAAAAAAAAAAAGAGTGAGAGAAAAAACGAAGCAGACTAAACCGTCTAAACTTGAATAAGAGTGCATGAACACGAAATTTAACTTCAACATTTAGAACGGTTGATATCATTTGCCCTTTAGTAGTATCCTGATTCATGTGGTAATTTTGAAAGTGTGATCTAGTAAGTTTTTGTTTTGCTTGCATTGCAATTCAAAGCAAACACAAAAGCTTCTCATAACCCTCTCTCTACTCAAATGCCATGTACCAATATTGCCGGTTTTTTTTTTTTTTTTTTTTTTTTTTTTTGGGGGGGGGGACGTTTTTAACACCATATCTTTTTCAGCGGGTCTTGTTATTCGTCCTATGGACATAATATGAGGGACAATATGCAAGTAACATGGTTACTTCGAACTTCTGACTGCAATATTAGGCCTAATGTCACAAGGCCTTTTGTGTACAATCTCTTTCACCATGATCTTGTCCTATTCTTTAAAAGTTTTCCCTAGTCGTGTAACATTAATCGGATATACTAATTATGCTTGTAAAGATGTCGCGTTCCCTTGTTATAAATAACGTTGATGAGATTGTAACAATCGTTGAGTCTAGAGTTCAGAATCAACCTTCTGAAAGCAAAAAGTAATAGATTCATTGATATCTGGTCTAGTGTTAATAAATGAAACTCATCCGCTAAAAATATAATTTTCATGACTATTTCTTGTAATGAAACAACGCAGCTCAACAGTAATTTTATACATTCGGTGAATCATCTCTTAATCAGCCTGAATTTGTGGTTAAAATCCTTGGTAATAATTTTCAAGAGAACCTTACAATGGGATAGCTACATGTTCAATGAAGATGTTAAAAAAGTGGCAATAGACCGTTTATTTATGCTACGGTAAGTTAAGCATTCAATCTTCCTACAAATCTGACTTATTACTTGTTTAACACTGGGTATGTGAGACAGTTCTGCTGAGTATTGTGTCCCACTATTCCATTTCTAGTATTACTAAAAAACATGCAGATCATGGAAAACATTAAAAACGTGCTCTTAAAATTATCTAGGTTTTAACTATGTTACCTACAAAAATGCTTTTAGATATTTGCTAAGCTGTTAACGGTTTAAAGCGATAGAGAGAATTAAATTGGGTGTAAGATTTTGCGCGCTAAATTTAGAGAAACATCCATTTTTTTCGCCTCATGGTTGCCTGTTCCTGCGGAATGTAAATTGAATTTGAGACATGTAAAAAAATATTCTGACTACTTTGCAAGACCAGACAGGTTAAGCGCCATTATGTATTATTGTATGTATATCATTGGCGTTCATACTCCAAGTGGTTTGTTGTCAACGTTAC
>CALNVZ010000641.1:4843065-4857272 GCA_940671915.1 Paracentrotus lividus | reverse complement strand
AATAAATCCTTTCGCGAACTGATTCCGTACTGAGTCGCAATGTCTTGATCTGTGAGTGTTTGATCCTCGTACATAGACAGATAGAGCACACCTCGATAGTGATGGCCAAACCAAGACTTCAGCTTCTGGAGCGAGCGATCAAGGAGGCGCTTCGCTTCTGGGTAACGCTTTAACTTCACATATTCCGCACCAACCCTGCTTGTCGTTATGTCATAGACGTCGTTAATCGACAATCCCTTTTGATAACACTGATCCGCGTTCATTCCTTTCAGCTCGGGAACGTTCGGGAAAGCATCCGCTAACGTTCGGTTGCTAGGATCATGGTTCAGCAGTATTCCGATTGACAACCACGAAAGTGACAGGTACTCCGTTGATGTACTCAGCTGTATGACGTCATAAAATAAACGGACAGCCTTCTTGAAGCCGGATTCGATTTTCCGATGCATTACATCAGAGGTCGCCGAACCCATCAGTTTCCGAAGGTACAGCATCTGGACGTCTCTCCGGTATAACGCCAGGGCATGATCGAAGAACCATTCTGCTCGCCCCGGCGAGTCCTGGCAGTACCTTCCTAAAGTTGCCGCTCGTTCCACGTACGCCATATAACGGAAGCATCGTTTGTTCTGTTCAAAGTATCGTATCGCGTGCGCGCGATCCGCGTACGCTCTCGCTCTTTGCGGGTATCCGCGGCAGTATCCAGAGTTCTCACTGCATTGCAGGAAGATGGCGCGTAATCTAACTTTAAAAACTCTGCTCTCTCGTAGCCGATGCTGTTCAAACAGCATGTATTCCATATTGGCCAGTGCGTTGATATTGACGGGGTCATGTTTGAGCACGAGTTGAAAGAAAGCTTCAGCATTTTCTTCATCACCGAGTTTGTACTCTATGAAACCTTGCAAGTTTCGGACAGCGGTGAAGTATGTTGGGCGGTCGGAGTAGTCCCAAGTTTCACCTGCAAGAACTTTCTGGTATCTCCTCAGGGTCAAACCATCAATCTTTTGAAGTTCATCCCATTTGAGGTGGCAACCGAACTCCTTGATCTGAAGGGATACCTTATCTTCCTCTTCGTTCGCGAAAACGTCGTCACAGAAATCTCCCTCCGTCATTTCGCATCCGGAGCACGTTGCTTGGCAGTTTCGCAGAACGCTGGTTGATTCTTTGTCCGATATTAAGAGAATGTCGATATTCTAAATGGCCAGATGTCATACACGATGTCAGTTCATCGGCCATTCTATCCTGAAATCAGTTCAATAATTAGATGGGTTCCATGTCGTTGCTGGGGAGCTTGCATTAGTGCAGTCACGTCAGGTCACCCTGTAAAGATCAAGAAAAAAAATTCAATAGTTGTTTCAGCGAGATAAAAATTAGTAAATTTACAGTAAGTAGTGAAGACAGAATAGTTATTAAACAGCAGCGAAGAGGTCGGGCGCAGGTTTAATATCCACTTGGCCTGACAGCAGAATCCACTTCTCTGGCTGTCTGATACCACATGGGCTAAACTCATTTGATCTACTAACAATTTGGTCTAATTTCTCATTAGCCTAATACATACCTAGTCTAATCCTCTCTTTGCCAAATCACCACTTGGTCTAATTGCCAAATCACCTAATAGCCAAATTGCCCACATGGAGTAGCATTTTGCCTAATAGCATTTTGTCTAGTCATCTTCTTATACTAGCCATACTTGTATCCCAGCCGAATAAACATTTACATGAAAGCAAACAGAGTCTGTGAACGGGGAAAACATTCATGATCATTTCGAAATATCATACAATAGGCACTCACATGCTTCAACAATAGAAACAGACAACAATTCAATTTGTAAGTTTCAACTTGTTCCCACAGAGATTTTGTGCATTCAAACATGACATCGCCTTTACAAATATGGTAGCCTATTAGTCCAGCAGCAGATTGCAATTTTGGGGCCTAACCTTGTTTTGGCGTCTATAGTTTTTTTTTCAACGGATTATGATTGCCTAAACATTCTATTTGAAGAATCCGATTGCTGACACTTTGTCAGCATTGAGCATTTTGAGATATGTGACGTCATACAAAATGGCCGCCAAATTACCCAATTTCCCTCTAGAATCGAGAAAATAGATGTTTAATATGGACATTTCAACTTCAGGGAGCTAAATGTCTGCATATCTCTTTGACCATTTCTAAATATTGTTTTGTTAGGTCACATGGCCATACATTACATGCTAATTTGCATATTGTCCATAGCGCCCTCAATTTTGAAGTATTAGTTTTCATGAAATATATGTGCTCCCGAAATGATAGGTTTCACCCCCCCCCCTATATTTTTCTCTGAAAAATATAAATACCAGTCAAGAAGGGATAAGCCTACATGAAATATTTTTTATTAAAGCAGCGAGGATTGGTTTAATGGCTCAAATTTTCATTCCAATAATAGTTTTTTATTTAGATGGTGCTATATGAATAATATTCAATGTGAAACAAATTAAAACATTAATTGGTTCTTTACGACCTCTAAAATGAGGGATGGTAATTTTGGAGAATTGATACACTATCCTGTTAATGAAATAACGAACAAGCCTCTAAAGGTAATTAATAATAATAATAATAATAATAATAATAATAATAATTATAATAACAATAACAATAAATTCTTATATAGCGCCCTTCCAAATAAATTTGCTCAAGGCGTTTCACATAAAAAAACAAAAACCAAAACACAACAGTAAGAAAGGTGACTTGCTCTCCAAGTTAGTATAAACATATCAGAGGGAGAACAAATATGTCTTCAATGTTTGAACCATTTAAGACCATTCCAAATTTTGGGACCTGCAAAACTAATAGTTTGTTCACATTTTTTGGAATTAATCTTTGGAATTTTCAAAAGAAGTAATTCGATTGTGTGAGAAATGAAAACATGTTGGAAATGTATTGAGGAGACAAATTATGAATAGACTTAAAAACAATCAATGCTACTTTAAACAAAAATCTCTTCGTGACAGGTAACCAGTGCAAAATTCTTAGTAGAGGTGTGGCATGATCAAATTTCCTTGCTTTAAATATAATACGGGCGGCGCGGTTTTGGATGCGCTGAAGCCTTTCAATATCAGAAACTTCGTATATTAACAAACAAAGAATTTGCAAAATCTAAAGGCACCAAAGATTGAATATATTTATTCTAATGACTTTTCAGATGATTATTATAGAGTTACATTTTCAGGGGAAGAACTCAGTTGGGAACATTTATTATGGTTTTGATCAACATAATGGCTTATTCTAACCTTGCTTATTACAAATAATTTTTTCTATTTAGAAAACTTTAACTTTTGATAATGCACTGCATGCCTCTGGATTCTCGGGTCACTACATTACATTACACTATATTACACCAGATCAGTGTTGGACATAGTACTTTGCTTTGGGGTTAAACCCTTCCAGGTCTTCAAGGGTACATGGTTTAATTAGGTTGGGGCATAACAGCAAGTGTTCCATGGTCTGCTCTTCCCCCACACTCACAGCATGTCCGTCCTCGTATACCATCTTTTCCAAAAAGACCTTACAGCGTCCTGTGCCTGTTCCGAGATGGTTCAGGCATGATTACGTTGGCTATTATGACCTGGTGAAGGAATTCTTTTGCACTTATGAATAGCCTGTGTGGCATTTCCTAGCGATGGTTGGTTCACAGGATCAGCCTAAGTTTATGGGCAGAGTTATCAAGGGATACTGTAGAATGAAGGAAACTATGTCTTGATTTCAGTTTCTTGTTGGTAGGATTGTGATTGTAGATGGGATAGAGACCCCCTCCTGTTTTGTCTTCAAAGGAATGTTCCTGTGAGGCAATGCAGAGATCGTCAACATACAAGAAACTTTATTGGGGTGTATTGGTTGGTCATTGGTATACGCATTGAAGAGCAGAGAGGCAATGACACTCCCTTCTGGGAGACCATTTTCATCTTGCGCCATCCGCTGCACTGGCAATCAAAGCTGTTTTTTCACCAATTCGTTGGTAAGTTACAAACAATTTTATAAACGACTGGTGATCAGTACTTGTGCTAAACGGTGTAGCATGTGATTAGTACAGCACCCAAGAACATTATCCCGTCGCTCGTAAAGTCGTTCTTAACTTTAAGGACGACATTGTGAAACCAGATAGAACCGTCAATTTTGATAGCAGGTTCAGGAGTAGCTTGGTCAGCTTCACATCCTTTGTCATCTCAAAGAATTTACGGGTGAGAATCTTATGGTTTACAGTGTCATAGGCTGCTGGGAGGTGAACAAAAGCTATTCCGGTAATAAGCTCTTCCTCAAACCCATCCTCGATGTGCTGTATGAGGTTCAGGAGTTGGCTAGTACAGGATTTTCCTGGACGGAAACCTGTCTTTTAGTGTTCAGGAATGAGGAGGTCATCATCAATGGGGACAATACGATTATAGTAAGTGTGAGTCTTTCAAAGAGTTGCATGTAGACCTACATGTAATATGACATATTAGATCGAGAGATGGGCATATACATGTAGCTCTTAGGTATATGGCTGGATCTTTTCCCGGTTTAAGCAGGACAACGACTCTAGATTTTCTACATATTTTCGGGAATGTATTGGTACTCATGCAATTCAGCATATCAAGCAGCCACTGAAGCTCAACAGGTCCAAGGTGATTGATCTATTCGCAGAGGATGTCGTCAAGGCCTGCTGCATTGTTGTTCTTCATGGTCTTGATACCATCATACAGGATTTTGATGCTGAAAGGTCTTGTCAGGTCTGAGGGCTCTTGGAAGCATTCTTCAGCATCTTGGGGAAGCTTCGCTCTCCTGGAACCGTGATCAGGCTTTCCCTGACTGGTCACAAGGAGCTGGTGGGCAACTTGGTCAGCAGTGACTTGTGGTCTTGGTTGGGTTTTTGTGTAGTCATTTCCTAGAATCCGATTTGTTTTCCAGGCTTTCCTACTGCTGCGGGTAATATCCGTTGACTAGATCAATTCTTGCCATTTTCTCTGTCGACTTTCTATAATGACTGTAGTAAGGTTCTCACCACATTCCATTGCGTCAACACTGAACAGGTCACTCTGCAAGCGTTTTACATACAAATAGTAAAGCACCTTGTGCTGTAGCTTCGTGGGATGAGGACTTCTTGATCATCTCTACAAGGGTGTCATAGTTACATAGAATGGACGGAAGGTCTTGAATGTCATCATTCAGATCTAATGCAAACTGTTCCAACGTTGCCTTCTTTAAACGGAAACGACAGCAGAAGGGAACTCTGTTAGGTGTGATATAGGCCCGATTGTTTGATGCTGGGTGTGCAAAATTGGTTTCTCACATTGGTTGGCAATGTTGACACCCGGTCAGGGTTGTATCTGCGTCTCCATCGTTCGCTGAGGAAGGAAGATGGGAGCTTTGCATCATGGATGAGTACCATGTGAATTGCATCTGCTTAGTTTTCGACGAGTTCGCCGTCTCCATTGGTTTCTCTATATTCCCATGTAACATGATGGCTGTTGAAGTCTTCAATAGCCACATTGATGTGGTCTCCAGATACTTCATGGGGGAGATTAAAAGTCTGAGTAGGAGGTTTATAGGCAGAGCTTACAGAGAGATTGAATTTGGCTGATTTAGGCAACACAATCTGCCCTAAATTGGAAGAAAATGAGACCTATCATTTTGAGTAGCACACATTTTTTACAATTTAAAAATAGAGGGCGCTATAAACAAATATACAAATTATCTTGACATTTATGTCATGCGATATAATAAGACAATATTTGGTAAAGTTTCCAGAGACATTCAGACATTAATTAGCTGACCAAAAGTGTAGTTTTACACATTTTTAGAAGAAAATTCTGTTTTTTGGCGGCCATTTTGTATGACGTCACATATCTCAAAATGCTCAATGCTGACAAAGTGTCAGCAATCGGATTCTTCATATTGAAGGTTTAGGCAATCATAATCCGTTGAAAAAAAAAACTATAGACGCCAAAACAAGGTACATCGAGATGGCGGCCAGACTAAATGAGCTTTGTAAACTAAAGGTGATGTAATGTTTGAATGCACAGAACCCCTGAGTATGATCGGAACAAATTGAACATTTGCAAATTGCATTGTTGTCTGTTGCTATCGTTGAAACATGAGTGCTTATTGTATGATATTTCGAAATGGCCATGAAATATTCCCCCGTTCGCAGTATGTGAACGTTTATTCGGCATCAGTATAAGTATGGCTGATTACAAGAGGGTGGAATGCGAAATTATTTCTACTGCGTTCAAACCTGCAATATTAATCTCCATGATATCAAACACAATGCTCCAATACTACACTGTCCGTCATAAAGGTGGAATATTTTTTTGCCACTATAGCGACATGATTTTGCTCTGACTTTAATTTCTTGAATATGTTTGTTCCTGCTTTTACTTTTTGGGGCCCTGGCTATATCTTAGACATTCTCCCAACCCTTCACGTGGACCTTTTTCCAAAGAAGTTTTGTCGACCCCCGTGATGCCCATTTTTGTAATTTTTTGTCATTTTGGGGCCCCTTTTTGTTTTCCCGGCCGATCAAGCCCCCCTCAGTCCTACCCCCAGGAAACGCGACCGAGGTGTATTGTTTTATATTGTTCTTTAAGTTAAATCTATATTTCTGGGGACAGGCTTAGGTCTCTTGTCTAGGGGAGGGGTTGAAGTAAAAGACGAGATTGGTGAAAATTCTGAATATTTTATTCCATCTTTATGCTGAAAACAAAAGAAATGAAAAAGCACCTTTAACCCTTAAATGTCATCATTTTCCCCTTAAATAATGATTAGCCTTGATGACAAGGCTGTAGATAGTCATTATTGATAATATTTCATTTTGATTTATGTTTGGTTATGATTTTACAATACAATTTAGGGAAGATAGAAATTTCCATGGTGTAAAAATGAATAAAATGAATGTTGAACCCCAATCAAAATAAATTTTGACCCCTCCCCTAGACAAAAGGGTCGAGCCTGTAACCATAAATCTAGATTTAATTTAAAGAACAATAACAAATCTCCACCTCAGACGTGTTTCCTTGGGGTAGGACTGAGAGGGCCTTGGTGGGTCGCGAGAACAAAAAAGGGCCCCAAAAAATAAGAAAAAATGACGAAAATGCCCATCTTCTGGGGGTGACAAACTTTTTTGAAGAAAAATCCCCGGGAAGGGTTAAGGGAACGTCCAAGATATACCCAGGATCCCAGAAAGTGAATGCGGTGACAAACACATTCAAGAAATAAATAACGGAGCAACATATTGTCGATTGAGCCAGAAAAGAATATTCCACCTTTATGACGAACAGTGTAGAATTATGATTAAAACACATGCAGCCTATTCTTACAAATAGATTAAAGGGATTTAGTAGCTTTCAAAAACAAGAGCAATTATATCAAGATTAATAAAATTATATTGTTCCAACAGTAAAAACAAACTACTGAAAGTTTCAGATCAAATGGAATTGATTTACTACCTTAAAACAGTGTAACAAACAATGCCAAGAATACAGTTGAACACCAGTACCCTCTGCTGATAGCTCACCAGGCCGCTATAGAGACTGGGGACTTTACAACAGGAAATGGGTGTGTGGAAAAGCACCTGGTTTTTATAAACCATCCGGTGTTGGTTTATAAATTTTGAGTATGAAATCATTGATATCTCGAAGGTAAAGCAAGCAATTAGTTTGCAATTTTGAAGAGATACCAGACTGACCTAAGTGTTTATGATTATGTCGGCAAAATAAGCTAAATCGAATAAATGTGATTTGAATATCATTCAATGTTACTGCATCCCTTTAACAATAAATATCACATCCAAATACTTTAATAGAATTCGTTCCCTAAACAAGATAATACAGCATGCAGGCTAAAACATTGTATCTTACTTTTTGGAGACATCTCGGAGACGTCTCCGATACTCAAGAATTTTCTGCGACTTAGGAAATGGAGTCGCGGAGACACTGGGGACCCCCGAGACGTTTCAAACTAGTTTTAAACATGGCAAGTGAGACACCACCAAATAACAAAAAGCAATCAAGCGCATAAAATCATTTCATACAAGTTAAGAACTCTATGTAATTGATAATATATTTCATTTGCTTTCACTTTGACTTGTTTTCGAGCATAGTAAAGATAAGACATGAGTGTTCAAATGACATCACCATTACAACAAAAATCGATAGAATTTGTCTTTTCAGTGAAACAAGAATCTTTAAAAAGCATCCCGAAAATTATGAAGGCTCGAAACTTTTTTTATGAGGGTAGAATAAACATGGTTCTAGGATTTGTAAGTAGTGGGGCGTACACAGTTAGAAAAAAAATAAACAAGTTTAAAATCTTAAACAATAGCGTGTTAACCGGTGAATCGCCGCAGCGTTGTTTAAAAATTAAACAACCTGTAGTTGTTTAAAACTTTAACACACTTGTTGTTTAAAAGTTTAAACAACCTGTTGTTTAATGGTATTTAAAAATATCAACGGTATTGTTTAACGCTCCGCTCCAAAGAATAAAAGCGCTCCAACTTATTTTGGTTAACGCGGCTGGGTATCGAACTCACGACCTTTTGATTATAAGGCAGACGCTCTATCCCCTGAGCCAACACATCTATATACACACTCTTTTTAATGTGTGACTTATAAGTCCTTCGCCATGATTGAAATGTTGTGCCGATTTACCTTGCATGTAACGAGTGATGCCATTCGCCCATGACTATCACGTGACATTTGCCTCGGCCTTTTTAAACAAAAACTTGTTTGATAATCTCTAAACAGGTCTTGTTTAAAGCTATAAAACCTCGCTTTTCCGGTTTTTAACAACAATGTTTAAATATCAGGGGCCGCGGAGCCGGGGGATGGGGGGGGGGGCTGCAGCCCCCCCCCCCCCCCCCCCCCCCCCACTTTTTTTCAGCCAACGTGTACAAAAACGCAAAAATAACCATACATTTGTGATTTTTAGCCTGCACATACCAATCATCTAGATGTACCACCTCCCAGAGATGTTGATGCTTTACCAGACCACCAACCACGTGCAGATGCAGACACCCCTACCAATCATCTAGATGTACCACCTCCCAGAGATGTTGATGCCCCAACACACCACTATCCACCTGCAGATGTTGGTGCCCCATGCAACAACTTGCCATCTAGGCCTACTATAGATGTCCCTGCCCCTCTGACACTGAGAGCCCCTGATACCTGTGACCCTTTACATCCCTATGTAGTGACCCCTATCCCGTGTGCTACCCCTCATGGTTCCCATCTAAGGCGTCACATGACGGATTCTGATAGTCCCCTAGGCCCTGTAGGTGATGTACTCCCCTTCAAGCTTGTGGGCCCGTGCCGTGCAGCAGCCTGTCTAGCCATCGGTCACTCCATTATCCCATCGTGGAATTACGCCTTATGGTTCCCGCCTAGCTTGTTTAGCACAGCAGACAACCACCCTCCAGAGTTGAGTGCCCTGAACTGTAGCCCACCGACTCAACTTGTGTTACAATCCTCCCCTAATGCATGCCTTCCCTTCCCATTAGGCACTTGTTAGACCCCTCTTGCCTCACACATGGATCTGGTTTGTTTGAAAGTTATATTCATGCTAATTTGATTGTTTTTATGATTGTTTTCTGTTGCACACACAGGATATTTATTTGTTCACTTGTTTTTGATGTTTTATAATTGTAATTTATGAAGGGTTTTACATGTATGTATGTTTTGATAATGCTCAAAGGTTGTTATGCTATATTTTGATATGTAGCTTAGTTTTTATCCAAGGAAAAGAAAAAAAGAAAAAGTGACATCAGATATAAGATACAGAAATAAGGTTAACAGATTTGAATTATTGTGAAGTTGTTATAGTGAAGATCAGGTGAAGATTTCATTGATACATGTTTTACGGTTTCATTACCTTATGTATAATATGTAATGGTGCATTTAGTAGTTGACCTCGTTACATTGAATGTGATTATAGTCTTATTTGCTAATAATCTCAGCTTAATTGGATGCACAGTGATTGTTCTGCAAAGTTAATTTTGGTTTATAGCAAGTGGACTGTAAAGATAATTTGATGTATAGCGAGTGTACTGTAAAGATGATTTGGTTTATAGCGAATGTACTGTAAAGATGATATGGTTCATAGCGACTGTACTGTAAAGATGATTTGGTTTAGCGGAGTGTACTGTAAAGGTAATTTGGTTTATAGTGAGTGTACTGTAAAAATAATTTTGGTTATAGCGAGTGACTGTAAAGATAATCTGGTCTATAGCGAGTGTACTGTAAAGATAACTTGGTTTAGGGCGATTCTTTGAAAAGTGAACCTTTTTGGGAAAAAATAAAGTTTGTCCTTTTTGTTTTTAAGCTGCACATTCATATAGATCATTGTCTGAAGTTTCATGAAATGCATTTTTTATCTTAATTTTACAAATTGTTCATGCTCATTTGCATAAATTAACATGCAAAAATTTTGAATAGAAAAATGGTACGTAAAATATCATTTGTTTGACCTGACTTGATTGTATATGCTGGTCTCCTTACTTTGATTATTGTCATTATACCCTTTTTTAAACTTCATTCCTTTAAATTTAAATGAAAAATAATGGTGTTGAATTGATTGTTTTAAAATAATTACTAAAGAAATAATTGCCATCAAATGTCACACACGTGACCCAAAAACACGAAAAGTTAACGCCCCCGAAAACCATGGTTCCATTTTTATTACAATTTTTTCTCCAAAGCTAGATATAATGCGCCTTGCATCTCACCAAATATGAAGCCATGATAGCTTTTAATTCAGTTATTAATTAACTTTGAAATTGGTCACACACGTGACCCACGGGTCACGTGTGTGACCAACTATGGTCATGCCTTAAAAAAGGGACCAGGCTATTCGGCCATTCTTTGAAAGGTGAACCTTTTGGGGACAAATAAATTTTTGCTTTTTGATTTTAAGCTGCATATTCAAATAGAGCAATGTCTGAAGTTTCATGAACTGATCTTTTTTCGTGATTTTTGCAATTGTTCATGCTCATTTGCATAAATTAACATAAAGGATAATTAAATGGAAAAACGGTAAATAAAATATCATATTTTAACCCTGACTGGAATGGATATGCTGACTTCCTTACTTGGATTACTGTCATTATATTATTATTTACCTCTATTCCTTTTAATCTATTTGGCCCAATCAATTACATGCATAAAACAGAGTGATGAATTGTTGGGAAGCATACTGCTCTCTTGATTGCAACAGTTACAGATGCCATGTTATCAAAGGCGCAAATTATGTTAAGCTCCTGGTAAAAGATGTCATCTATCTCCAGGGAAATCTTTTTAGAGGTTTAATCTCCTCATATTGGTGGAAAACTCTTTAGATAGTCTGCAGCATCCTTTCTTGGAAGGATGATATTAAAGATTAAATATCTCTTCCCCCAATCCTACCATACTGTTTACTAGAATTGATAGTCATCACCGTTTCTCAACACGTTCACGATTATTTTCACATTCAAACCATTCAACCCCTATCCATTTCTGTGCTTCCAGAATCAGTTCTCGAAAATCTCTGTTCAATCTCACCTTCTCATGGTGATCTCTGTGACCCCTTGGACCCATACAACTGACGAGATCATGTCCATACCGGAGTGCCCTCATCTTCCTGCCTTCACAGACCTTCCTCCGGGGTCGTCAAATCAGCCATAGCCATATAGATCAACCATGTCTGATTCCCTCAAGACTGTCCCGTATTGCTGTCCGAAGCAGTACCACACTCGATCTCTTCAAGCTTTTGAGATCTTAAGCTACGTCCACAGCACCCTGGACGCAGAATAATTGGAGGAATCCGCGTCAGGATTTCTTGGGCCGCTGGTGAGGGCAGGATTAGGGGTTGCCTGTGAATGTCTAGAAGGCCACTTCCGCCCCATCTCATCGTGGAAAGCCCGAGACCCGAAGGAGGACGGTGAGTTCTTGGAGGTTGTCTTCAAAAGCGAGTTCAAGTAACCTTGAAAGCTTGTGGATTCTGCTTCTTAATCTGTTTTTGGACAAATTGGAAAAGCTCATATGTGAATGGAATTTATTCAATTTCTACCTGGCGACTACAAAGCCATATGAAATAATTAAAAGGTGTCCAGGCCCTGTAACACAAGGTTGCAAATCAATCGCAAAATGGAAATAGCCAATCACGATACGATTGTTGCACACTCTTTGGTTCAAAAGACTGGCCAGCAACAATCAAGTAGTCCTTTCAACTTTGCAATGATCACAAACGTTTGTGTTACAGGGCCCAGTGACTCTAGTAGCTGTTAAGTTCATATCAAAGGAATTGTTAATGCCCTATCAAAAGGGTAAAAATTACATTTGCTTCACAACAAAATTCACATGCTATACCTAATAGTGATCACATTGCTCTCACACAGAGGACGAAACTACACAAAATGTTTGGCCCAAACATTTCAATAGTTGCTTTTCTCTTATATAACTATTATATGTATTTGAAGAGTCAATTTGTGCAGTGTAACCTTTTACTATGCTTCCAAATGACAATGAATTGAAGCTCGCATTCATTTGTTCATCTTCTCAATACAATACTGAGTGAATTTTTTTAATGAGGTCACTTTAATTTTTCAAAAATTTGGGAGACAAAGGGACTTTCTTTTCGTTAAACTTTTATCACTCTCCTTCAACCAGAAATCAGGCTTTTTTCAAATGGCCTCCGACATTCTGTATCCCTCGCCCTTGGCTACGTTAATGAGCTGTGTAATAGAAATAATGCACATTGCAATAAACTTGATTATAACAAAACTGGGCTTGTCACAACTCAGATGGCATTTTTGTCATATAAGATATTAGCATCTTCCATATTATAGTGATATTGTTCATACTTTTCATTTGTATGCACTGCTGCTTTAACTGTGTTTCCTTAATTAAGTGCAAAAAAGTAAACAAAATAAAACAAAAACAAAAATAAAAAAATCTTTTCAAAATTCAAGTCTGTAACTTTAGTCCTTGTTATATTTACAAATCATGATTATCATAGATTATTCTTGAGAAGTTTCCTCTGCAAATTAAGGTGAACTAGGCAACGAATTTGTTGATTTTTTTCTATTATTAGCAAGCCTGTCACTCCATACATTGTTTTGTAAGTTTGTACGACAATGAGGAGCTCCGTGCAGTTTAGCATCCCGGCTTGCGAGGGTATAGGCGGTTGACGGCACTTACACTTATTGCATGCGTCAATTATATTGACCTTGCACCGCCAAGTAGCTATTACACGGCGGACGGCCATCTCATTACATTCTTTCTTCTGCTTTCTTCTCTCCCCCCCCCCTCTCTCTCTCTTTTCCCTTTCCTTTAGCATTTTTTTTTTTGGATCGAACAAACAGTGTGCCGCATCTAACCGCAGCAAGATTGCATTGTGAGGTTAGAGCTCTGCCAGGTTTTCTTGCCTACTCTGACTATTTGAATGACATGGTGCCATTGGACGGCATATTTCACATTACTGAAATGATGATATGATTTCATTGACACAGTAAGTTCAAATAAGAAACCTTACCAATCACGGGAATATACAGAAAATAAAGGATGGAGTTTTAAACAATGAACGAGATTACCGAAAATCAGAAAATTATTTTGTAAGCAGTCACAGCATGAAACAAACAATGGTCGATACTGTTGCATGTCTCTCTACCATCATGCCGGAGGTATTTTATCCCCCTTTCTAAAATTAAACAGTCCTTGTCGACCACATGAAATATTTTGTGGTATAAATCGGACTATTTATAATTTCATAATGTTGCTTTAACTGTATCATATAAAACTTGTGATACAAAATGTAGAAACATTTACTAATTTTGTATTGTTACCCCGTAAAAAAAAAATGGAGTGACCCTATTATTCTCGAATGCCTCACAGAAACTAGACGCGACTTTTTGAACAAATACCATCAACGACTAAGCGTAAAAATGGACAGCAATAAATAAATGAGTAAAGACTTTTGGAAAGGGAAA
This sequence comes from Paracentrotus lividus, assembly GCA_940671915.1. Classification (NCBI taxonomy): domain Eukaryota; kingdom Metazoa; phylum Echinodermata; class Echinoidea; order Camarodonta; family Echinidae; genus Paracentrotus; species Paracentrotus lividus. The sequence goes on along the minus strand of CALNVZ010000641.1, from coordinate 4,843,309 downwards.
TATAGCAGAGATCAGTGCAGCTTGATCTGACTTTCCTCATTTTCATTTTTTCTCCGAACGACAAGCCAAGCTACAATACCATGAACGAACGATAGATGGTGTTTCTTCTGTTTTGCAGAGTGCTGTTTGTATCGTTATTCAATCCACAGCCAGCTACACCGCAGCAGCGCGCGTATCCAGGATTTTGCACCTCGCGGGGGCCCGACGTTGATTTTGGCCGCCCCTCGTGTACTTTTATCTCTCT
>CALNVZ010000641.1:4794030-4831266 GCA_940671915.1 Paracentrotus lividus | reverse complement strand
AACCTGTGCCCTGAAACATAAAAGAGATGCGATCAAATATTACGATCTGATTGTAACTCTTTTAGTGCAGGGGGGCATTTCATCAAGACTTGTCAGACGTTGTATCGACAAAACTGTTTAAAGCTTACTTTGAAATGCTTGCATGCTGATTTGGCTGAGAGCCAAATTTATCGGATTAAAAATGTTCCCGACAAGTTCCTTTTGATGAAATGCTCCACCAGCGGTTTACAATAGACTTAGTGATATTCAATCGTAAAATTGATCGTATCTTTCATGTTACATGGCAACTGATACCGCCCTTTTCTTAACCCTTGGCATTAGGATTAAATGGGTTATGTTTAGGGTGTCAAGGGTCATGTTATGGAAGCAACCGTTTTCATGCATGCTACAAAATATCCTTCTTTCAATATTTAAAACAACGAAAGGATCCTAGACATTAGCCAACAAGTCGGTCTCGAAGTAGACTGGCAAACATAAATCGAGGTGCGGATTTATTTCATTGCATGCTACATAAAATATCATTCGTTTCAATATTAACAACGAAGGATCCTAGGACATCAGCCAACAAGTTCGACTCTCGAAGTAGACTGGCAAACATAAATCGTGGGTGGGATTTTCCCCGTCAGTCTTCAACTGTCTACAATTGCTAGTACTTTCGTTTCCCAGTACGTTTATCTCTGAATTGATAGAATGAAAACTTGGAGATGGACATCGTGGGGGATAAAGACAAAGAGAAATAGACAAAGAAGGGGGAGGGGGTAGTGGGAGGATAAAGGGCCAGCAAGAGAAAGAGAGATGCGTTATAAAATACCATAATTTTATAAAGGGGAAAATAGGAGGAAAGAAAGAGAGACACAAAATTAATAGAGAGAAAGGAGACAAGGCATAGAACCAGTAAGGAGAGGACAAAGCGCAAAGGGGATAGAGATAATGATGAGGGGGGGGGGGGAAGAGAGAGAGAGAAGAGAGACAGCGAGGCAGAGGAGAGAGAGAGCGGTGGGAGGGTGGGACAGAAAAAGATGTAAGGGTGGGGAGTGAGCCAAACACAACTGTTTTATTGCTGAAACGATAATCAATACATATATCAGGTTACTTGTCTATCTGGCAGACTAAAAATATAATCACGGAAACTATTAAAATTGCAACATAAACGGACATACGAATAAAGAGCCAAGTTTCTAATAATTCATGTAGGTCTATGTACTTAAACATGTTAAAGGGATTCAGTAACTTTGTGCAGAATATAGAAATTCTGAGCCTCGGGTCCTACATATCCTCGGTGTGTGTATCAAGGTGTAAAAAATGAAGCCATGGGAAAATATTTCAGACTTCCATAGACTGCATTCTATATTAGACTACTCTCAAACCCTATCCTGTGGGGTGTAACACAAAGACTTACGATTGATTAAAAGTTACGATTGATTTTTTCTCGGTGCCCTCATTTGGAAACCAGGTACAGTCATGGATTAGGATTTGGATATGATTAAGAGAAGGGTTAGGGCTAGGGTTAGGATTAAGATCATCAACTTTGGAGCATCCTGTCCATGATGAGGCTACCTAGAAAAAAAAAATCAATCGTAACTTTTAATCAATCGTAAGTCTTTGTGTTGCACCCCCCAGGTTTGGTTTTGTAAATGACGGTGTTTGTATTCAGTCACATGATAAAAGCATCGTATTACACAAAACCATGACATACCAGCATAAGCAGATTATCCCCAAAAGTATACAGTCTGTGTCAAATAAAATGGTACAAGTGGAAAACATTTTTTTATAGTATGAAGTTTAATCACAGCCTGCTACTGCTTGGTATTTTCATAATGCAGGAAGATCAGACTTTCACCTGCAATTTTTTTCATCGCATTTGGTGTTGTAATTTTTGAAATATGACTAGTTTTCTACAATCAAGAAAAATCCATTTTTCGCATGCCGTCCCATGCCTTTGTGTATAGGTTTCGCATAATGGCCATGAAGTGCTCAATTTCGATTTGTTCCTCGTCGCACAAAATTTAGCTTAACTTTTGTTTTACGAAAGCAAATTATACAGAACAAAGCGCATCAGGAAGGAAAATTATTTGGCTTTATTTTGGTACCACATACACACATTATCTGAAAATATTTCACACCTAAATAATTCTTTTCCGACTGTACCATTTTTTTGACACAGACTGTATATACAAATTTAGCAGTTTATTAAACCAAGCTTCCACAAAGTTACTTAATCCGTTTAAGGAAGTACTTTATAATCATCAGCTTACTCTAATTTGTGCGAGAGTTTTAATTACTGGACATACACAACCAATATTGGTTGTTATCCCATGAAATATTATTACAGATCCCCTTTCAGTCATGAAACATTAGTCATTTTAAACGCCGTAAAATTTATTATCGACACCACAAAAACTAATGCATTATAAATCAGTCAGGAGCCATGCATTATAAATTATCCTAAAATAATCAAATAAATAAATAAATAAATAAACAATGTACTCTCATCGAAAATTTCTTTAAACTTTAAAACTTCAAATTCTATACAGTAAGGGGGCCATACGACCTCCGGATCCGCCCCTTGGCGTCAGAGACGCGAACCCTCTTTATTTTTTGTTTTGAGAATCACACCTTCTCCGCCCCTCTACTTTTTCCGAATCCGGGATTCGCAGTTGACACAACTTGGACCCAGCTACATGAACATCGTGTAATGAATGTTTTGCTGTTTGTCAAGAACAACTTTCGACAGAAGAGCGAACATTACTCAAGATAATCTACCATTGAAAAAGGTTTGAAAACACATTGTATAATTATTTCTTCATACCGGCAGTTAAATTTATGACCCTGAAACCATAACTAATGTATCACTAAAAAGTTAATATACTTATAGACACTCATTGGTACATAGCGAACTGATATTTCAGAGTTTGGTTATCTCTTCTTTTTAACACTTTAATGTACATAATATAATTCATCACCGGACCAAATACGGTTCTATGGTTCACCATAAAACTGACCTGCAGAGTTAAAATCGAAGTAAATAATACAAATGTGGATAAATAAATCTTAATACACTGATCATATATTCTTGTCTGAACTTAGCACATACAGTCAACCTTGCCCAGTCGAACTCGCATAAGTCGAATTATTTTCTAAGTCGAAGGCCTTTTCAAGTCATTTTCTCTTTGCATTCTACAATTTTCAATCCTTTTTATTTCGAATATTTTCTAAGTCGAATCTATTTCTTAAGTCGCAACAGATTCGACTTAGGCAAGTTTGACTATACTCACAATGTTCATTATATATATTTTAAAAAAGACCTTCCAAAATAGCGCCAGCGCTAATGAAAGGTTTCATCATCATTATACTGTACATCATGATATGATCTTTCCTAATCTAATGGAAAATCAGTCCACATTAAGGACAGAAGAGTGATTAAGATCAGAATAGTAGACCTGTCAACCGTCAAGTCCTGTCCTTGTCGCAGCGAATTGATCAGATTCAGCCAATGGTGGTTTGGGATCTGACCGAGGTTACAGTAGATTCTCTGGACATCCTGGATCTGGTCATCCAACTTGTCCAGTTCACAGTCGGTCAAGACGACAGGCAGAACGAATGGCATGTCTCTGTTGAAGGCAACCTTAAAGGCCTCACGCAAGACACTCTTCGATTCGCCATCTCCTACATAGTGCGGTGACAGGACGACGATGCAACGGTGGCTATCCCGAAGGAACCTCCGGATGTTGTGCGCTCGATCAACCCCCACCACAAAGTCCCTCTGCTCGATGCACCCGCGTAACTTATACTCCGTCTCCAGCTTGCTCAAGAGAGCCAGACACCATATGCGATCTCTCTCATGAAATGACAAATAGAAGTCGTACTTGAATTGTCCGTTCGGGATGGGTCCTAGACGCGTTGGCATTGGGTTATGACGCGTCCGACCTGTCGCGGTTGCTACCCAGAAATCCGCAGCCGTCAGAAGTCGCACATGACCGGGGAGGGCGCTCCGACTGTAATGCTCGAAATCGTCGCTGAAACTGTCACCGTTGGTATCGAGAGGTGTAGCGATTAACTTCTCCCGTTGCTCCTCAGTGATGCTCTGTAGAGAGGCTGCCCTCTCAACATCATCTTCACAAATACACTGAGCCCAACGACGGTATGTCTCAAGAACATCGAAGTAATCATCTTGATCGCTATCACACGCTTTCTTGAATTTCGTCATCGCTTTGGCCTTTTCCCCAAGAAGGAAATGCACGTACCCTAAATTCGAGTAATCAGCATGGATCCTTCGCTCTTGCTGGGCGTTTTCAAAGTCTTTCTTCGCCATGTACAATAAATCCGTTCTTGAACGGATTCCATACTGAGTCACGATCTCTTGATCTGTGAGTCTTTGATCTTCGTACATTGACAAATAGAGCACACCTCGGTAGTGATGTCCGAACCAAGACTTGAGCTTTTGGAGAGAGCGATCAAGAAGGCGCTTTGCTTCTGGGTAACGCTTTAACTTGACATATTCCGCACCGACCCTGCGTGTCGTTATTTCATAGACATCGTTAATCGACAATCCCTTTTGATAACACTGTTCCGCGTTCATTCCTGTCAGCTGGGGAACGTTCGGGAAAACATCGGCTAAAGTCCGTTGGCCAGGATCATGGTTCAGCAGTATTCCGATGAACACCCACGAAAGTGAAAGGTACTCTGTGGATGTACTTAGCTGTATGACGTCGAAAAATAAACGGACAGCCTTCTTGAAGCCGGATTCGATTTTCCGATGCATGACGTCAGAGGTCGCCGAACCCATCAGTTTCCGAAGATACAGCATCTGGACGTCCCTCCGGTATAACGCCAGGGCATGGTCGAAGAACCATTCTGCTCGCCCTGGTGAGTCATGGCAGTACCTCCCGAGAGTCGCCGCTCGTTCCACGTACGCCATGTACCGAAAGCATCGTTTGTTCTGTTCAAAGTATCTTATTGCGTGCGCGCGATCCGCGTACGCTCTCGCTCTTTGCGGATATCCGCGGCAATATCCAGAGTTCTCACAGCACTGCAGGAAGATGGCGCGTAATCTATCTTTGAAAGCTCGGCTCTCCTGTTTCCGATGCTGTTCAAACAGCATGTATTCCATATTGGCCAGTGCGTTGATATTAACGGGGTCATGATAAAGCACGCGTTGGAAGAAAGCTTCAGCCTTTTCCTCGTCACCGAGTTTGTACTCGATGAAACCTTGCAAGTTTCGGACAGCGGTGAAGTATGTTGGACGGTCGGAGTAGTCCCAAGTTTCACCTGCAAGAACTTCCTGGTTTGTCTTTAGAGTTAAACCATCAATCCTCTGAAGTTCATCCCATTTAAGATGGCAACCAAACTCCTTGATCTGAAGGGATACGTTATCTTCCTCTTCGCTCGCGAAAACGTCGTCAAAGAAATCTCCCTCCGTCATTTCGCTTCCGGGGCCCGTCGTTTCGCAGTTCTGCAGAACGCTGGTTTGATTCTTTGCTTGATCCTTCGTGAATGTCGATACTCTGAATGGCTAGCTATTATACACCAGACGAGTTCATTGGCCATTCTATCCTGAACTTAACCAATTTTAGATGGGTTCCTTGTCGTTGCCCATGGTGAGCTGCATGAGTGACGTCACATCAGGTTACCCTGACTGCCTGTAAAATTCAAGAAATAAAATAAATTTTCAATAGTTGATCTAGGCAATATAAAGTAAAATGGTTGACATGAAATTGGTTGAACAGCATGGATCCATATGGAGAGGGTTAGGCTCATTAGGCGTCCGACCCCAATTTTAAATACCCCACATTGACCGTACACCTTAATTTCAAATTTCCCCTCTTTTTTGTGTAATGGTGATGTCAATTGAGCATTCATGTCTTGTATTCTCGAAAACAAGACAAAGTGATACAAATGAAATATATATTAATTACATAGAGTTCTTAATTTGTATTAAATGATTTTATGCGCTTGATTGCTTTTTTGTTATTTTGGTGGTGTCTCATTTGCCATGTTTAAAACTAGTTTGAAACGTCTCGGGAGTCCCCAAGTCTCCGGGACCCCTTTCCTAAGTCACAGAAAAATTCTTGAGTATCGGAGACGTTTCCCAGCAGTCTCAGGATCTCTCCAAGAAGTAAGATCAATGTTAGCCTGCATGCTGATCCTCTTGTTCAGAACGAATTTATTAAAGTATTTGGATGTGATATTATCTGTTTTGTTTAATCTATTTGTAAGAATAGGTTGAATGTGTTTTAAATAGAACTCTAGTATTGGAGCTTGTGTTTGATATCATGGAGATTAATATTGCAGGTTTGAACGCAGTAGAACATAATTTCGCATTCCCCCTCTTGATATCAGCCATACCGATGCCGATAAAACATTCACATGAAAGTAAACAGACAACTGCGAACAGGGAATCTTTCATGACCATTTCGAAATATCATACAATAAGCACTCATGTTTCCATGTTGCATGTTTCAACAGTAGCAAAAACGACAATGCAATTTCCAAATGTTCAATGTGTTCCCATGCTCAGGGGTTCTGTGCATTCAAGCATGACATCACCTTTAGTTTACAAAGCTCTGGGGGGCGTTTCATCAAAGGACTTGTCGGACGTTTTATCCGACAAACTGTAAGGCTACTGAAATGCTTGCATCTGATTGGCTGAGAGCAAATTTGTCGGATAAAATGTCTGACAAGTCCTTTGATGAAATGCCCCCCTGTTCTGGGAAAAGTAGTAGTAGTAGTACTGTAGTAGTGGTAGTATTTGGTTTTATTTAGCAATCAGTCATAATTGACTATTTTTGCCACAAAATTTTCGTTTAATTTAAAGAGCGCCATTTGCATGAGCCTTTTGACTAGGCCTCGTAACTTGGCCATATTCCTCGTCAAGTAGTGGCTGAGACGAGACTGGCGGTCGAAGAAGAGAGCTGGCGAGACCCGGGTGAACGCGCCAGGGTGTGTTCAATGTCCAGTTTCAAATGTATACGCCAACATAAATCATGATACAAAACGCAATTACAAAACACAAACACAAACGCGATCAGCGGTGCACCGTTCACTGTCAAAAATTTAAAGCTGATTATATTTCCATCGTTTTTAAATTCCCCGCTCTTGAAAAACAAACATCTCCCTTTTTTCATTTGCACCGGAAGCTTCCATTGCGAGAGCACATTTAAACACGTTTAAAAACTCGATCCTGTTCAGTGTCGCATTTCGTTGCAATCGCGATGCTCAAGGTCGTAAAATCGGAGCTGATTGTGTTTCAAATCGCATCTTTTTCGGCGTTTAAATTTTCCTCCGAATCGAGATTTGAAACACGTTTACTTTTACGACCGGTGATGGGGGACAATGAACACACACTTTGTTTCTCTTTATATCAGCGTTTTGTAATTGCGTTTTGTATCATGATTCATGTTGGCGTATAAATTTGAAACTGGACATTGAACACACTCTAGAGTGTGTTCAATGTCCAGTTTCAACGCGATCAGCGGTGCACCGTTCAGTGTCCTAAATTTAAAGCTGATTATATTTCCATCGTCTTTAAATTCCCCGCTCTCAAAAAACAAACGTCTTCTCCTTTTTTTCACTTGCACCGGAAACTTCCATTGCGAGAGCACATTTAAACACGTTTGAAAACTCAATCCTGTTCAATGTCGCATTTCGTTGCAATCGCGATGCTCAAGGTCGTAAGAGTGTGTTCAATGTCCAAAGTCGCTAGCTGGCAATTTCGCGATTAGTCTTTTTCAGTCGGTAGGCGTCTGATATAACCATCACAACAGACACAGAGCCTTGTCTAAAGGCTACATTTGCATTAATAACGAAAGGTCTATAATGAAATGTCAATGATAATTATGATTGTATAGCAGTAGAGTTAAATCTGTGTTTAATATGAAAAAGAGCTTGGTGTCTATAATAAAATGTCAATGATAATTATAATTGCTGAAGAATAAATTGTATAGCAGTAGAGCTAAATCTGTGTTTAATATGAAAAAGAGCTTGGTGTAATATTTTTTCCTGAGCTGTAATCTGAATTTTGAAATGGTATGGAATCAAGATTGATTAAAAAATCACAACAGAATTTATCAAGTCTCAAGTTCGATCTCCAGAACCCCCTTTTTTATCTTAGGGGTTTATAAAAATGAAAATATTCCATTTCTCGTATAAATTATGCACAGCAGACTATTCACAGGATCAACATTTGAGCAAAATTTTCTCTCTCGTTTCATTTTTATTGACACATGACTTAATAAATGAAAAACGTGTGACTTATGTGCATACCTCTTGCTAATTCTAAAGACGGATATACCGAAACATGCAAGCAAGTCAGTGTGTGGTGTGAATTAAATTATTACGCGGTGAATGATGTTCATAATCATAGCTGCATTTGATGGCTGGGTTATTGACTTTCAGCCATTACAATACTCTTAGTGCTTGTCTTGTTTCGTTCCCATTTTATTCATTGTGTTTAGATTAGTCCAATGCCCTGTAACATAAAAAAGAGAAGAGAGAGATAAAAAGAGATACGACCAATCTTTGATTGTAACTCTAAGTGTATCAATCGTAAGATCGATCGTAACTTTTATGTTACAGGGCACAAGTCAGACTTCACATAATCAATGATTTCATGCTGATCAAGAAGTTTGCATCAGACAGCGACTAACTATATTAAAATGGACAAGGTTTGGTTCTCTAAATTGCACTTATATAAAGCTCCGAAATTTAATTCAACAGAAGAAGTCCTTTTCCTTCAATGGAGTCAGCTTGCCATTAAAGCGGATTGGATTTTACTTTATGTACTTAGAAATCTTCTATTGATAGAAAGTGCACAATCATCACCATTAGCAGGGCCTTGGTCTGCAGAAAATGGGTTTAGCATCTTACGCACCTCCGCATCAATGGGCACAGGGAGGGGTAAATTGCCGATTGGTCTAAACCACTTTAAAATGCCCGTTTGGTCTCATCCCACATGGTCTAATTCCATTTCATCTACAACCAGTCCGTCTCATTACCTTTTAGTAGAATTGCCACTTCGCATATTTACCATTTTGTCCAATACCCATTTCGTATAATGTCCACTCGGTCTAACACCACTTCGTCACTTCCAGTAGCAAATTGGTAATATACCAAAATGCAATTAGACAATTTGGCTATTAGACGAATTGGCTATTAGACGAATTGGCAATAAGACTAAGTTGCCATCGGACCCAGTGAGAATTAGACCAAGTATGTATTGGACCAAGGAAAACTTACACCAAATTGTTAGTAGACCAAATGGGTTTAGCCCATGTGGTATTAGACAAACAGAGCATTGGGCCAACTGCTGTTATCCCAAGCATGCCAAGTGGAAATAAACCCGAGAAGGGGGTGGGTCTTCGAGAGGCCAAAGAGATTAGAAAAAGTGGCCCAAAATGAGTAAACGCGACTCACTAATTGGGCCCAACATAAAGCATCCTCGATCATAAGACTAAAATTTCTTGTATAAAATTTTGTATTAACGGGCAAGTCCAAGCTATTTGTTCCCGAGGTGGTGATTTTTCAACTTTTCGACCATTTTTGTGTCAAGTGTGTCAGTAAGGTTTTAAAAGTACATGTAATGTATCATATATCACCACAAAGTGTATAAAATAAACTTAATGCAAATGAGGTCAGAAAGTCATTTCAAGGTCATATGACGTCACAAGGCTCATAAATATTCATGAAAAAATGATAAAATGCATTAAAATGCTATTTTCAACCATTATTTCTAAAGGTTTGTAATAGGAATACAACCAAAAAGTACATATTTTCTGTTTCAATATCATCTTGGCTTCCTCTGGTGAAAATATCACAAACCTAGAACATAACTTTCCATATTTTTATTCTTAAAGTATTCATGTCTCAGTAGTAGTCTCACAAAAGTTACTGAGCTGATGTATAATAATATAGTTTTAATACTCGCTCTCCCACCTCAAGTAATGAAACCAAATATTTACTTTTTTACAGTAATGTGTTGTATTATGGTTCTTTTGTTTTATCAGCGGGATTTTTTTACACAACATGTTGCTACGCCTTGCCTACACCAAATATTTAATGGAAAATATTTCATGGAATATTTATTGTCCAATGTGTTACGTGTCCCATGTGTTACAGGTCATATTTTATAAAACTTGACTTTGCCAGAAAACGTGAGGCTGTATTGACATTAAAATATGTATTTACAAAGTTTATAACATGGTTAAGAGGATGCGAATATGCAAGTTTTTATCTGCTTTTTAAATTCATGTGAACAAATTCAAAATGTAAAAATACCATATTTTTCTGGTCCCATGTGTTACGAACGAATAAATTATCATAAATTAAATATGAATTGAGTTATTTCAATTATTGTTTATGACTTTATTGAAGGTTCTTAGTACCTTCAAAAATATACCTAAGAATTGGGATTTCAATTTAAGATTGATAAAAAAAAAGCCTATTTTTGTCTTTGAATGTCCCGTTCGTTATACCCCCGTCACACTGAGCTCGTTCCTACTACGTCCTTGCAAATTTAGCCGGACGGGCATAGTCTGTGTGTAAACTGAGTGGACGAGGTCTGGCAAAAACGTGCGAGGTTTTTATAGCAGAACGGGCGCTCATTTACGTTCAGCACGTATTAGAACACAGTAAGAACGAGAAGAACTTTCTCGAGGCCGTTTGGTCACGGTAACAACGAGTAAGAACGGATTTTGACGGATTAAAAACGACCCAGAACTAGTTAGGTCGGGACAAAAAGCATTGGAAAGGAATTGGAACTAAATAAGAACGGGTTGCAACTAACTGGGGACGGGTTTGGATTGTTTCAGACAGGCCCTGATTCGTGGAAACGGTCATTTTCACCCGATCTTAACTAGATACAAACGGACTGCAGACGAGGCAAAGACGTGAGGGACGTATTGAGGACTGTATACGAACGTTGTGTCATCTTAATCCAGAAATAATTCGGTCAAATGTACGCGTTCTTTTCAGACCAATGGCCGTTTTTCATAATTTTTTTTTAAGTTGTGAGATTTCTGTAATTGTAACAATTAATGGGTGGCAATTAAACAGCTGATCTGTTCGCTTATACTATCACACTGAACGATTTCTTACCCTGTTATTGAAATTATTGCAGAACGGGCTTAATATCTACACACGGAATGGACGTACTTGAGACCTATTTCAATCTGCTTATGACTTTATAGCACGGGTTTGGACAGCAAGACATTTCAATTTTTAAACAGAACGGCATGTCATAATCCCCGTCACACTGAACTAGTTCTCACTACGTTCTTGGTAGTTCTCGGTGAACGGGCTCAATCTGTTTACACACGGACTGAACGTAGTACAGACCTTTTACAATCTAGTATACAGACCGTTTACAATCTATTTACGAACTTGGCGAACGGGTCCGAACGGAGAGAACGGAAAGGCAGTCCGATTTTTTTGAACATGTTAAAAAAAATCGGACTGGCTTCCAGTTCTAAAATTAAACGTAATGACAACGTTCCTTAAACGGGTAGGACTTTCTTTGAACGAGAAGGACGAGAAGAACATGGTACCTAACTTGTATCATGCTGCGCATGGACACTTTTAGTGACGGTTCGGACGTGCTACGAACGGTATAGAGTGAACGAGCGGCTTACTCGGTCTGAACGGGATAACAACGTATTGTGGACGCGCTAAAGACGAAATTGACGTAACGAGGACTATGAACTGCCTAGTATCGGATTCAAGAAATTACTTTTCAAAGTTATAAGTTCCAACCCGACGAAAGCCCGTTCAGCAATTTTTTAAAGAATGGGCAAGGACGTTATAGAACTACCTCAGTGTGACGGCCCACAGTGGGCCAGGCTTTAGCAAAAGTGCGCCAAAAGTGGATTCTGGTCACCTAACCAATTTTGTTTTTTTTAATATTCTCAGCAAAGATAGCAACCTCTATAATAGAACATCTCCATAAAATATTTCATCATGAAATTGATTTTTAGTTGGTTATTTTTCTTTGAAATGACCAGAAAATGACTTGTTTGTGGTACACCATTTGTAAATGACAAATTTTAGTTATTTGGGATTTTTTGCTAAATTGGTGGTCCAATATATTGTAGATTAAACTTGCTTGATTAAGAATTATCATTTTAAGTGCCCATAGAATTTAAAGACAAATGTTTAATCCATTCGGAAGTAATGTTGGACGAAACCACTAAATAATTTCCCCTTCATATGCATACATTTCACGATTACCGCTGATTTCCGCGTTCAAAGTACCATAGCGGTCTTTGTTATAGTTTCAGCTTTACATCAATACCAAATTTAGCTGCAACCTCCTGCAACCTTCGGAGATATAACCAATTTCCATCCGCATGTTAGCCTAAATCATCGTCAAAATCTGCACAAAGCGATAATGCGCACTTTTTGCACACACAAGTCTCACCATAAGTGACGTAAATATTTCAATTGAAAGCCGAAAAACCAAAACACCTGAATGGAACGATTTTCATGAAATATCATGTGTGTTTATAGGGATGACATGTAGTCTTTAGACCTGTTACCCCCCCCCCCCCCCGGCTATCAATTTCATGACCATCTGAATTGATCTTAATCTTGTTTTGAAAATAGTATTATGGTATTTATTTGGGAGCTCAGCTATGTTATAATGGGTTATTATCGTTTGTTTCCAAACAATAATTTTATGTAATATATTTCATAGCGATCATTCTTAAATTACGACTTGAATTCACATACATGTTTTGCTACACGGGTCAGGAGAACATGCAAGACTGCCTACTTTTAACACATTTTGAATATGTCTTTATTATTATACCTTCTTTCATTTTTATATTAGTTTGATATCATTGTTATTTTGTGTGTCGAATTTTCGTATTTTCTGGACCCCATGGAATATTAGTATTGTTAGGCCTATATTGACAAAGCTGAATGGGTCATCAAGCCATTCGTGCTTCTTTTAAATTATCAATTATTTGTTTATATGATAACTGTATTTTTTATTGTTGACAAAGCTGAATGTCTCATCAAGCAATTCGTGCTATTGTTGCAGTTTGGAAAATAAAATACATTACAATGCAATAAGTTCAATTAGAGAAGGACTCGCGATACATAAATTACAATAACTTTTCCATCATAATCAAGAACAAACAGCCAAAATCAAAATGTTTTTCTACTTATTTGATGAATAGGCCTACTGTCTTATCAGCCTAACCGTATCTTTATGAAGAAAAAAAAGACTCCCCTTGTGTTTCCCAAGTCCAGGAATCCCCAATATAGTTCCAAATAATATATAAATCTCTCTATATAAGCATTTTTCCTTGTCCAGTCAGAAAACAGAATGTTAAGGGCGTCAGATAATTTAGAAAATACTCTTTAACAACGTTTCCGTGGTCTATAAACCCCATATATACATCTGTACATGGTCTTAATAGGTAAAGCGCTTTATAAGTAACCGGTATTATTATTATTATTATATACACCTCACCTATAAAAGTAATATCAGTTATGGGAGTTTTACAAAGAAATCCACTCTAACCAATCAGAAATCGGTATTTTAATGACGTCATAGACATTCTGAAATACTCTTATCGTGTTTCTCATGTGTCAAAACCCCCTATAAGTCCCATTAATCAAAGTAAAATGAATATGCCTATGTGATACTATTGATATTTGTCTTGTCCAATCGGAAAATAGCATTTTAATGACGTCATAAGGATTTGAAATTGTTCTCATCGAATTCTACGGGTCTGAAAACCATAGACGGACTTCTCTTAAGAATTTAATTATTCGTCTTCAGTGAGGAATTAATTTTGGCGCACTTTGAGTTCATTCTGGCCCACTGTGCGGCCCGTTTACATCGCAAAATAGCGTGGACTTACCCTAATATATAAGCTCTCAAAATACAACTGAGCAAAATTAGAGCCCTACATTCAACCTCATTCCGGCTACAAAGGACATTTGGCTTCTCTCCTATTTATCTAACGGAGCGTAAAATTTTCGCCCATAAATCTACTATCAAACACAAAGTATGATAACTATTTCTCACGCGTCATTCAGATCAAAACACGTTTGTAGCCAATTCATGTTTCTTTTGTCAATCTAATGAGAAAATTCGCCAGATTATTGAGGTTTCTATATTTGTTTTGTATAATTATGAACAACAATTTACCAGACATTCTATTCTTTTGGATAAGCAGCATATATTTCACAATATCCGACGAATATGTCGTGTGGTTTTTTTTGTCTGTGATTTCAACAATTTTTTTTCCCTTCAATATCATACTTCTATCTATTATCTTTGTGGAGTTCATTTTCAGTCTCAATTGACAAAGTCTAATTTGTTTCCAATTAATTAAACTATTGTCAAGACCGTGTGTTTTATTGACCTGAGCTTTGTGAGCTGGTATGTTTTATCGTCTGCGCCTCTCTTCATCATATGAAACCATATAAATTTGTAAATTATCGTCTTATTAAACAATTCATGTCATCACGGTAGTATAGGCCTAGAATGCTATATGGATACCAGGTCTATAGGTCTTGAGGTGCATTATCCTTAAAAAAGTACAGGATTGCCAACATTTTGAGAGGGAATTCCAAAAGGAAATCATCACCTGGAATTCTAAAACATATATTGGGTTCTTTTCTCTTTTCTTAACCATATTAACGATATCTCTTGATCCGATCACTCCCCTGGTTCCTATTCAAATATGTAGGCATATCTCGTCGGGTTCTTACCAATCTTATAAGAAAGGCTAAAATCAGAGAAGCAATTGAAAAAAAAAAGATCATCAAAATTAGTTATAAATCATATCTTTGGGGATCCTCAAGTTGGCAAATTGCTTGGAAATGGCTGATAATGTCGACAACTCTTCAGTTGTTTTATACATATATTTCAGATCCCCACCTTAATTTTATCTTCAAGAACACCCCCTTGATCATCAAGAAGAGATAGGCTATAATTCACATCCCACATGTCAAGCTCAGAAGGAGACAATCAGAAATATCAGAAATAAAACGCAAAATATCAAAATCAGAGTACCAAACAAACTCTTATTTTGGAACCGATTTGGATGAATTTTTCCCTATAGGTAGGGATGGCCACATAAAAGCAAAAAGCCACTAGAACGGTTTCCACTTCACTGTATGGATGTAGTCACCCATGCATTTACAATGCAAACAATAACCCATGCACTGCCTACTCAATAATACACAGGCAGAGAAATAGCAAAATTTTCAATAAAAAACAGCTTTCGAAATTGTCTTTTGGCCAGCGGTAAATATCAATCATTTTTATTCCTAATTGGTCAGTTTCTTCCTTAGAAAATACCTCAGCAGGTGATCAACTTCTGCTGTTGAAAAAATTGATATGAAAAAAACTACAGCGTGTTCAAAGTGATGCTTCTGTGTGATGTGTGTTATGACTGGAATTTCTCATGATTGGAATAGATTCAGATAAGGAGAAGTGGATATCTATAAAATTTAACTATTTTTAAACAAAAAATGTATTGGGGTGAAAAGCAAAGAACAATGTTTACCACTGGCCATTTAAGTTTTAAAATTACTCTACCCTCTCCAACACTCAGCTCTGAGCCACACCACCATGAAATAGCCTATTGTCTAGGGTATTCCTATTGAAACATGCCCTATGGAGTATTTTTCCATGGTGGTCACATACGGTAACATACATGTCAAACCATCAGTTTTGTAATGCCATAACTTTTTGTATAATTCATACGCCTCAATTATGTTACTATAATCTCATTTCATGTTGATACACACATAGAAAATGTTTGGTGTGATTTGGTTTAATAAATCAAAGACAAAAGGACCATAAACTTGAGCTTTTATTGCATTTTCTGGCTTTGTCTGAAACTTGTAAAAGTGTTCTAGCAGCTCATTGGTAATCTGAGACACTATTTGGGTCATATCTTTGAAATGGAACATCCAATTGTGATAATTCAAGTACCAAAATGTTTCTTTTAAAATGCTCTATCCAATAAGTCTAGCAAAAAAAAAACCTTTAAAATAACTTAAAATTTTAGTGGACATCCTTACTATAGGATTGGTTTTCTCCTTGGATTTTGGTTTTCATTAAAGGATAATAAAACCCTAGGAATCGGTTGAATAGACCCGTTCACTAACATTTTCAAATTTTATGCATATTTTTTTTTAAAACAAAGTTTGTTCTTGACAACCTGAAAGCTTGCCTGAGGCGCCTGACATAGCAACAACTAATGTATGTAAACTGGATTCCATGTATTGTAGTTCACTCTTTTATTTATTTTTAGAGGTTGTTTGAATATCTTGTTACTATATATATGTCGCCAGGAAAGAAACATGGATAAATTAATAACAACTTAGTAAACCATGTAAAATGGTCCATTGTATAAACCAGAAAAACTAAAGAAACAGATCAATGAACGTTTGAGAGAAATTGAATAAATAATAAGGAAGTTATGAGCTTTTGAATGTTGAGATCACTATCGCTATGGAGTATTGGCAACATGCCCAAGACGTAATGATGTCACATGAATAACTTCCCCAATACATTTGTACATAATAATTTAGCTTCATCAGGAGTTGGTCGAAGCGGTAAAAACCGCTCCATTGTCAACTATCTGAATCAGCCTTACAAACTGACATGGAGCGGACCCTGGTTCGAAACCCAGTCACGTCTCTCGGATGGTGACGTTAAAGGTCGGTCCCAGACGTAAATAATCATATCTGATTGATATACGTCTGTCAAAACCCAATACTCCTCCTCCTCCACCTATTATTGTCTCTTTAATCAAGTCTGTCAGTATTCTCTTCTGTATTCTTCTTCACGCGGTAGGGCATGTAATATGGTTTACAAAATATAATCATGGAGGAAGAGTCTGAGCTACCTTTAGAATGAGTGAAGGAAATATTTGGGGTATTTTTGTCCACCATACTGGAGAGTTGTTGTGTGACATAAACTTGACATCACACATATAATATAGGGCCTGCTGCAACGTGATTATGCCTGCATCAGTGGATATGAATGTCTTTTCAGTATATGGGATATGACCTTTTGGGATGACCTATTCATATCACCCCAGCAGCATACCAAGTTCCATTATAGACATAGACTGAGAGTGTCTGCTGTGAATGAGGATACACAATACATGAATACAACCATGACCACACTGTTAGATGATACAATAATTTTTCTGATTCTGATTCTCATAACTGCATAAATTGTTCAAACAGTGTTGGATGAAGTGTAGTTGATGTCATTATGGTTGATGTACTATCAGTATCAGAATCAGTATCATTCTTCTTTACGTCCATGGAGTAAAATTTTTTTTAGTATCATTTTTTCTTAAAATTTGATATTGCACCCCCATCCACACCGGCACCCAACTGCCCACACACCCCTACCCCTTCCCTGGCCCGCCCTTCCTTGCAAAACTATCATTCTTACAACATACTATGCCGCACCCATATACAGTACCCTGACCTACAGACTGTACTTATACTTTGCATGCTACTTTACACCTTGGAGGAAAGAGAAAATGTTTACACTGTTGTAGTAGATGTTGTTAATTTTCATCTCTATATCAACCCTGTTTCAATATCTCCTTGGTTTCAAGCCGTTTCGTCCTCTCTTTCGAGCAGTTCTGCATTTTAACAGCGAATCAGACGTACAAATCCAGGAACGAGAGTAAAAGCAGAGCGTTGCCACCATACCAACAAATTCTTTATCAAACTCTCGCGCTACAAAGTTTCGTGGATACACAAAGCAGAGTTCCCAGGTATGAAATATATAATATTCATAATGCTAAATTACAATACCTTTCTTTATGACTATTCCTCAATCAATGTGCCAGGCTGCCCGCGTCAGGGTCAATTTGTATATAAAACTGTTGGTTTTATGCCAATGTCGGTTTTATTCCACCGAGGTACCATAATAGTACGAGGGAAGTATTCAATCTGCATGCTGAGCTGCTACACGCGAAGTGGGATCTGATCTTGAAGGTTATTTGGAACGCATCGATTTCTACAGTGCGGTGCTTGCACAGGCACATGATATTTGCACTGCACGGTTGGTTGAATACATAAGCGACGTGTATCATTGATAGACGACCGACTCTAAAGAGACCCGAAACCAAAACTTGACCCCCCCCCCAAAAAAAAAAAAAAAAGAGAAAAAGGTCAGAACATTTCTGAAATGCGTGATTTTTCATGAATACCCCTCAATGAAAGGGCGGCATTTTTATGCAATTTTTAAAATTGCATAATACCGCCATTTCCTTTTCGAACAAATATCATTGTAGGGCGCCTAGCTTATACATGTAAGAAGAATTATTGCTCTCTCAATAAAATACATGATAGTTTTTAAAACTGTATAGTGCCTACCTTAATTTCGAAACGTAAAAGGCTTCCAAAGCAATATAATCGCATATAATTGACTTCAAATTCTAAAATTATTCAGTGATCTTTTGAAATAATTTCCCAGAGATGGTATGTTCGTTGATGACAAATATGTCGAGTGCAAGATCCAATATTATTAAATGTTTCCTTCGTAGCCCGACGATATATCACCGAAAATCAATTAGAACCATATATCCTTGGAGGAAAAAGACTTAGAAACTCCATGATTTCTCTTTCTAATCGTGTAATGATGCGTGATTGATGATGATGATCCGCAAATATGACACGAGAAAAGTGTCAATGAAATCAACAGTACGTACACTCGCTATTCATGGTGCCTAACCACCAGTTCACTGTATAAAATGAAGACGATAAGCTTATTATGTGACGATGACGTGAAGCAAATATGGCTTTGTATTACTTCCTGCTGAGCTTGACTCTTGGTAATATACACATTATCATGTAACATCACACCAAGTAAGTACATGAAGTGTTAATCGAGCCAGCACGAATGCTCTCCTCCGTCTAAAGATTCGGTATAATAATACAATTTAGTTTCGATACGCGCTATTGTTTGTGCACACATCGGAAGCTGATACTGCATGAATAACCTCATCGCTTGCTATTATTCTGGGAGGAAGATAAAAACTTCCCCCATCTAGCTTTTTTTTACTCGTAGTTTCGCTAAATAGAGGTACATTCATGGTCACGAGGTTCCACCCCCCTAAAAAAAAAAAAAAAAAAAAAAAAAAAAAAAAAAAAAAAAAAAAAAGTGACACGACCTTTTCTCCTGCGACAATTGCTCCGGGCTTTATTTCGTCTAAAGTATAGGGTTAGGGTTAGCATGGACGTATAACTTTATACGTCCATGGGGTTAGGGTATAATGTTCAGTCCAGTCATCCAATTACTGGAGGGCGTTTCATGAAAGGACTTGTCAGACGTTTTATCCGACAAACTGTTATAAGCTACTGAAATGCTTGCATCTGATTGGCTGAGAGCAAATTTGTCAGATAAAATGTCCGACAAGTCCTTTGATGAAAAGCGGAGCAAATGCCATGGAATCATCTTAAAACATGTACAAAATATTTACAACTTATACAAGGCATGAATTTTAATACTTTATTTAAACACTATGGCCCGTATTCACAAAGGTGTCCTACAGTCAAGCCTAAGTCTGTGGTTTAAAGGAGGAGTCCGGGCTGAAATGAAAAAGTTTTGTAAAGTAAAGTAACATTTAACAAGCACAACACAGAAAATTTCATCAAAATCGGATGAAAAATAACAAAGTTATGCATTTTTTTTAGGTATTGAATTTTTTTCGTAAAACAGTTCTTGGCAATTTTTTTTGGTCTCATTTGAATATTTGAATATTCAAATGAGCAAAATGATGATGTCACAGTCCCCCTACTTCTTGTGTATTTTATTATATGAAATCCTATTTTTCTCATTTTTTCATATATTGCGTATACAGAAAATCTATCCCTCATACTGAAATAGGTAAAAGCACTAGTGACCTTGAACATTCCAGAATTAGGATTAATCCCTGTTTTTATGTCCTTGGGGTAGAAAATCTTGATAATTGGTATTTCATACAATAAAATACAAAGAAAGTAGGGGGACTGAGACATCATCAGTTTGCCAATTTGAATGATGGCAAAAACTAAATCCTAAAAAAATTCAAAACCTAAGAAAATTCATAACTTTGCTATTTCTGGTCCGATTTTGATGAAATTTTCAGTGTTGTGCTTTTTAGGTTTTACATTATTTTGCTAAATAATACAAACTCCAGCCCGGAGGAGTCCTTTAACTAGTAATGGGTAACAAAATGTGACACAATCTGCCAAAGTTGTTATGTTCCTTACACGTCACTAGAACCGTCCTTGCCCTTCCCAGGCAATTCATAAGGATTTCAGTACCCAAAACTCTGATGAATCGAACAGCTACACATTTTGCAACCCATATAGCTAGGGGTGAAATAATTAGGGTTACCAATTTTACTGGGTGGGTAAATGTGGTCTATCAGGCTGAATACTAATAGAACGAAAGTTCGCCCAGGGTATGATTTGATGAATGCATAGCTTCCGATTGAGGGATGTTGGTATAAATAACCACAGCGGTTCATCGATGACGCAATCCGGGATTCCCCGTTTCAGGTCACCCATGATTGTTACTGAGCATGCGCTGATAGTGATGGGGCTCTAACTTGGGCGTGAGCTTCACGCTGCCGTAGGTATATTGTCCTCTTTGAAAAAGAAGAAGAGAACGCTTATTATCAAGTTATTGAGCCAAATCATTTTGACTTCATCATTATTATATTGACAATTAGAATATTGATTGCATTACGTCGTTTGTAGTTTTAGTGCTCGGATAAAACATTATCGGCCCCGGGGCAGTGGGTGGGGGGGGGGGGTGGGGGTCACTCACAACAAAAGTGCAACCCATGTGCGTCCACACACCCTGAAAATTCCATTAATGGCGTATACACGAAGTTAATTTTTGCACCCCTTTTCGACATCAGACTGGGAAAATACATTTTGTAAACGCATAAACATCGTGAAATTAGTAGGCTAGCCGATTTAAGCTGAAAACCCTCTATTAATTAATGAAAACGGCAATTGAATTCTACAAAAAAAAAGAACACCCCTAGGCATTGCAAGGAAAGCGTCGACGACGTCGAAAGGCTGAAAACAGACCCATTTTGACGCTTTTGTGGACGCTCATGCGTACCACATCAGACATGTGTTGAGTGATCCCGCCAGAATTGCAGCAGGTTTTGCGTGTTTCATTGGTTTAAAGTCTATACTCGAATTAGGACAATAAATTATTTCAAGATTTCAACATAGGGTACATGCAGTAATATGGGACAGCAGGTAATATGGGACACCTGAAGAAAATCATGTCGGACCGTCGACCGGTGACCGATGACCGGGTGAGCACCATAAAGTTTCGTTGACTGTATACGAAAAATATTCGTCGTGAGAGCATCTGATGCCGAAATTCCTCTTAGAAATTGCTGAAACGAACAGGTAGGTAAAACTACGGCATTTTATACCCTGATGTAAAATTTGATATTTCACACAAGTGATGGTGAAAGAGTGTTTGAGGGGGTAACCTCAATTGTTTTGTATATTTAGTAAGCTTGTAGTTTCATTTTGATCATACTAGCGTGTACATGTCAATTTTTTTAGTGAAGGGTGCAATGTGGCATTGAATGCTGCCTGACAGCAACATTAGAGCAGGTAATATGGGACATCCAAAATGGCGGAAGTGATTCTGGTGCTTAGTATTGGGATGAGGCATCAATCTTTGCTACGATTTTTGGGGGTATATTCACAGTATATGATTAATATAAATAACTTATTGTAGCCTATATTGACTTGTATAATGCAAATAATATTTAAAGAATGTTTTAAAAAGAAATAATATACAATAATAATAATGAATATATAGTCAAAAGATTTACTGAAGGGTCTTATAATTTCAAATTATATCTTAAAGTTAATGATTTTCAACATTTTAAGCAATTTCCAGACATGGTAGAGTCATGTGTAGTTTTAAAACATACATTAAATACATGTCCATATTACTGCACATGCAGGTAATATGGGCACTTTGGTAATGACTCAACATTTGAATATTGCAGACGGGGGTTGGTGATAGTTTTTTATTACAATATAAAGATTAGCAATGCAGTAGTTATTGATTCATATAAACAAAGTTTAGACTGTGTGTCATTTCGTAATTTTATGCAAATTAGGCAAATGAGCTTAGGGGGTCCATATTACCTGCATGTACCCTATTCATTCGTTTGTGTGTTTGTTAGCTTGTTTGCTTGCTGGTTTGGTTACTTGCATGGATTGGTTAGTCAATGACTCGGTTGATTTATGTACACGTTCATTGACTTGGCATATGATGTCATCGGTCACCAGTGGGTGGGTCGGGGGAATCCCCTAAACTTACCCACTCACTCACAAAGGAGTTAAAGGGCGGCAACCTTTACGCTCTGTAAAGTCAAAATACAATGACATCCAAGTCCCAGGTCACTACCATGTCTAGATATCCATCTCTCTTAATGATACAGGTCCTGGGGGGCATTTCATCAAAGGACTTGTCAGACGTTTTATTCGACAAACTGTTATAAGCTACTGAAATACTTGCATCTGATTGGCTGAGAGGCTTATTTGTCGGATAAAATGTCTGACAAGTGCTTTGATGAAATGCCCCCCTGGTGCGGATCCAGAATTTCATCGTGAGGGGGGGGGGGGATGGAATTACAGATTTATAAATAGGGCCCTACTCACTTTTCACTTCACCGTCGCCGAGCGATAAGCGTGAGGGGTAGCCTAAGTCTTTCGACTCGAGTTAGTCGTCCATCAATTTTTTTTTTTTTTTACCAGGAGGGGGAGGGGGGCAATCGGCCCAAAATACCCAATTGCAGGCACTTGGGGAAGACTGTTAGCCCCCCCCCCGATCCTGAGATCGTTTTTTATATAGCAGAGAAGACTCTTATTACAGGGGGCCGCGGAAGCCGGGGGGGGGAGGCTGGGGGCGCCCCCCACTTTTTTTCAGCAAACGTTGTACAAATTTGCCAAAATGACCATTAGATTTGTGATTTTTAGCTGTCAGCCCCCACTTTCGGCTTAGCCCCTCCACTTTCAAAAACGCTCCGTGGCCCTGCTCTATACAAGATCAGATCCAGGTCTGAGAAGGTCCTACTCTCCTAAATCAAGAAAAGATTTGTTTTTGTAAAAGGAAAAAAAACAAACTTTATGATTATGTTATGTTATGTTTATTCGATCATTGAAAAAAAAAAAAAAAAAAAAAAAAAAATTTATTCGTAGCCGGCAAAGTGAATGATGGAAATGAACTAAATCGGACTGTTTAATGTTACCCATACAATGCGGGTCCCAGAAAAATATTAGTCATTTTTTAGAGCTTCATATTCAAAATTTATCACTTATGTGACTGACCTTTGTCATTTTTTTAATGTGAAGATTGATTCTGTCCAGTGAAACCAAACTGTTGTGCTGTGCTGTCACCAATAACTGATCACATGAGCTTTAAAACATGTGTCAAAAATCATCCGGGACAGTTATAAATTTGATACCATTGAAAGAGTATGGGTATACTCTTTAACTTGAAAGATAAATCAAGTCCGTATCACTTTAGAACTTATACATTTGTATATGAAGTTGTGAATTTATGTAAAGGTGATTTCAATTCTTAGTCACGTCTCTATACGACGTAGACACTCGGAGACGTCTCAAAAAAAAATTCGCCACGGAGAAGTCTTGGAGACGTCTCTAAATGTCTCTAAATGAAAAAATTCATAAATTTAAGCATGTTCAACTTTCCCGCGACAGACTTCTTTAGGACGTCAAATACCATCAGATACCAATCATTTACCTATGCAATTGAACATAATTAAAATAGAAATGGCGTAAAGAAACGAGTCATGCGTCTGTACATGAATTAGTGTGCAAATTTATCTCATAACGTTGGTAGCATGGAGGATAGAATAGTTAAAACAGGAATGTACCAATTTTTGAAACGTAATAATATTGTGTTCATGTTTGACAGACGGTATGAATAGGGTAACGGTTGATAGATAAATTACTCTAGTTTAACTTTTTCATCAATCGAAACTGAAAGTCATCATCTTTCTAATCATATAACGTGAAATATGTTGTTGCGTGTTGATTTTTTATGTAGATTCGTGTTGAGTATTTCCGATTGAATCATTTATCAAAAGTATATTAGTATTCATTGACTCATCAAAAGTACATCATTATTATTTTCTGATCACATAACATGAAATATGTTGTTGCGTGTTGATTTTTATTAAATTCGTGTTGATTATTTCCGATTGAATCATTTATCAAAAGTATATTAATATTCATTGACTCATCAAAAGTACATCATTATTATTTTCAATGGGCCTAATCGTCTGATAAATTTGTCAATGTTTATTTATTTCGTGTTAATATTGTTTTGACTCATTTCTTTGGTTTTGGTTTGTTTTGTTTTTGTTTATTTTTCCATCCTGCACAATATTTAATTTGAATGTAGATTATAAAGTGTTATTCATCAAGGAAATAATAATAATAATAACAATAGTTGCGATTTATATAGCGCCTAATATGAAACAATTTCATATCTAAGCGCTTTACAATTATTAGCTACTACGAATAGCTACTACGTCAGACATGTATGTGAAAGAAATGAATGAAATTACACCATCCACGTACTTTCTAAAATCACTTTTGAATGTCTATACGGTTTATATCCACTTGGTCTAATAGCAGTTTGTCTAATACCACATGGGCTAAACTCATGTGGTTTACTAATAGTTTGGTCTAATTTACAATTGGTCTAATAAATACTTGGTCTAATTCGCACTTGATCTGATGATCAATTCGCATAGCCCACTGATCTAATTGAAAATCTAACTGAAATCGACCAAGTGGCGATAGACCAAATGGACATTAGACGAACTAGACATTAGGCGAAATGGTAAATATGCGAAGTGGTAGTTAGACCTATTGGTCAATGGACCAAATGGCTGTAGACCAAATGGAAGTAGACCAACTAGTAGTAGACCAATAGGTTGTAGACCAATGGGTTACAAACCCACCCGCAACCCGTTCAATATAATGATTGGCATGTTAGAAAACTGTGATATTGTTGAATGTGTGCGATATCAGTGGCAGCTCAATGATTTGCAAATAGGGGGGAGAGGGTGCAGTTCAAAATTTTGAAAAACAGAGGGAGGTGAATATATTTTTTAATATTTTTTTTAGGGCCTACATTTAAAGTTCTTCATAAGCGGTTTTCAAAAGAAATAGGAGGCGCACACGTCACCTGTTGCGAGGCGCCTGGATCTACCAATGGATAATAGGATGATAAAGCCATGATATCGAATTTGATATAACAATAGCTGTTTGAATAATGTCATAATCATTATGTTAAATTATTCATGGGATTCTACTCCAGAACATTTGCATGACTGACTAGACTGTGTCGTTCTTATAACCAAGTAGTCTAAGTCAGACAAAGCTTTTGAACAAAAAACCGGGTACCCGTATAATTTAATTATGAACAGTGTTGACATTTCCCATCCCGATTATACACTCAAGTAGACCCACCATCCAATTCAAATTTGTTCACTATTCTTTATCATTTTTGTCTACACACAGAGACCCATTTACTTGTAAGTCTATCTAGCCTATAAACCTTTATCATACACTTCATTATATCGTGTATTTTGCGGCAGGTTCATATATGTTTCAGACGTTTGTCCCACATCAACAGGTAAGAAAATCATACTTAGTAACCATAATTGGTTAAAAACCAAACACCCTCAGCTGTGAATCATTCTGTTTTAATTCTAATTCCATGCATAGGCCTATAATTGTGTTTGAGTATTCTGCATACATGCCTGCCTCAAATTATTTATACATGGGTGTACAAAGTCCATCGGCTCTGTACTTTCTTGATGGTGTTCTTTTGTTTTGTTTTGTTTTGTTTTATTCATGTTTGTCATGTCCGTATTTCAACATTGAATATGTTATGTGTGTATTCAAAAATTAAAGTAAAACTACATTCATTTTTGCTATGAATTGAATTTGAATTGAAGTATTGTGCTTTCAGCTCAGCGGGGGGGGGGGGGGGGGGGGGGGGCTGATGAAATCATTAGTTGCGATTTGTATGTCGCATCTTCTAACAAAGCGCTTTGAAAAGATCGGGCCTCTGCAGACTCATATACGGAGTTTGAACAAATACAAAGCATGACAATGTTCTTCAGAATAGTATACCTCAAACATTCACATGGTTTTTGATGGTGGAACACTAACGGATCCAGGATTTTCAAATAGGGAAGGGGGCGCCAGGCCCGATGGGGGGGGGGTGCTGAATTTTTTGGATTTTTACATGTACAGTCAATGAGTGGTTTTCTAATATTATTACAGTGGGTGCGTCCCCTGCGCCCCCGCTTGAATCCGCCAATTTGAGACTGGTTTCAAATGGAAACGTCTTGGAGACGTCCAAGAGATGTCTCCTGAGTCTTTTTAAAGTCTTATGCGTCTCGCGACGTCTCATAAGTTGTTAAAAATCGAACTTGTTCATATCTAGATTCTATTTTTCCGTCCACGAGACTTTTAATCGGAGACGTCTCGTGGACGTCGCTTAGTCTCGAAGACGTTTCGGAGACGTGAGGTACTTATAGCATTGTAATATTTAGAGAAACTTTTGTTCCTTTTCTTTCTTCCTTTTCTATTTCAAGGGCGGCGGGAACCTCGTGTGTGATATTTTATTACATTAATGTATCGAAACTACACACCAAGATAATATTAGTATGGCACTCTTATTGTTAATCTTGCGTATTTTAACATAATGGTATTAATTATGCTTGGTCAACATACCGGGTTCCCAATCTTCAAGAACCGTACATAACTAAGGGTAATTTTAAAAGTCAATATGATACCAACATCATTAAAAAACATCAAAGAGTTTAGATGGTCCTCTGTGAGGCGGATAAAGGAAAAGGGTTATTTTATCAGTGACATCACAGTTCTTTAATATCTTTATATTGATACATTCTGTATTTTTTTTCCTCACGAGACGATTGTCAAATAGTATGTTTTAAAACTGAAAATACTTCAGCATGTCAAGTACATCCATTGATTAAAATATAGTTGCTGGCATTACAAGAGAAACAATAACTGAGAGTAAGTAGGACGAATGTTGCCTGTTTTATATGTTATAGCCCAGAGAATATAGGCCCATGAAACTTTAACGATCATTCCCCTAAACATTCAATATTATTTACCTCTCATATTGATTAAGGTGCCTATTTTTTGTGTCTCATTTGGAAACATAATAGATAGTGATGGAAAGAGCCCGAAATCTCTTTGGGGGATTTTTTTGTGTGTGTTAAAAAAGGAACCAGCAACTGAGCCCCTTGTCAACATGTCCCCCACTCATGTTAATAATTTTACCAAGGGAATTTTTAACATTCTGAATACTTTATATATAGGGGAGACTGGGGTAATTATGGCCCTGGGGTAATTATGGCCCCTTTGTCTTTGAGAGCTTATAATTCTTTGCTGCATTACACACTGATAATTTAATTTTTACACGTGCCTAGCTAAACTCTTCCTACTATCATATGAGAAAAATAAGCCATTTACATGAAATTTTGTGCTTAGGGGAGCCTAAAATGTACGGCAATTAGAATTCTATTCGTTGGAAAGTGGCAAGTCTGCTTTTTTATGTGGGGTGTGATATCATTAATTAAAATCCTTTAAGATGAAATTTTGATTGAAACTGAAACAATAGGAAGTAAAAAACACAACAGAAAAACTTCCACCTGAATATCTTCAATAGTAGAGCTGTAAAGGGGGATCAAATTGAAAATGTCATTTGGGGTAATTATGGCCCCCAATGCATGAACAGTGTATAAGCACAGATAAGCGTAGATGGGGACGTTAACTTGTACGATTTTGTACATAAATATATGCATTGCTTTGATTGCAAAATTTCAACATTTTGGCTGAACCAATTATTGACTAAATCATTGTTGGTGGTTGATAAGTGTATTAGGAATACCCAACGACATTTATTATACATTACTATCATTAATTAGCATAATATCTTTGAATTCATACAGTCACTACAAGAGGGGCCATAAATACCCCAACCCGTGGGGTAATTATGGCCCCCCAAAGTTTTTAACATAATGGTAATTAATATGCAAATGAGAAGTAGCAGGTTTATACTTTCTTTTTTATATTATAGGTATATAGATTGACTGTATTTTTACATAATTAGAATATCATTGGACTTTTCATTTAATGGTAGTAATAGGAAATGTGAAAAAGGGGGCCATAATTACCCCAGTCTCCCCTATATACCGAGTGAGTAAAAAAAACTTTACACCTAGAAAAATTTATATAAAAATGGAAACCAATTTATAAACCCTAAATTATTTTACATATTCTGATAGAGTAACTCCTCCCGCATCTTCTGGTACCATTTTTGTGTGGTATGTCTTTACGCTTGGATGAACACGACGCATTGTTTGCGAACATGCAAATTTCGAATTGTGCCAGGGTGGGGATGAAATTGAAACAACAAAAGCTGACAAAAAAGCAACTCCATCATGAATAAAATAGCATAACTTTTTAACGAAAATGTCTTCCGCTTAATAACTTAACAGGAGTCTTATTACACATATTGACTACATTTTGTATGAAAATGAGATTGACTCGTCAAGTAATGCACGAATGAGTACACATCAAAGAGTAAATTGCCACTGACAGACCTAAAAGGCCTAATACTTTTGAAAAGAGATTATTTTGTCTTTGACGTGTGCTCACTCATGCCTGACTCTACAGATTTATCTCATTTTCATACAGAATGTAGTCAATATGTGTAACGACACCTCTGCCAAGTTATTAAGCGGAAAACATTTTCGTTAAAAAGTTATGCTATTTTATTCATGATGGAGTTGCTTTTTTGTCAGCTTTTGTTGTTTCAATTTCATCCCCACCCTGGCACAATTCGAAATTTGCATGTCCGCAAACAATGCGTCGTGTTCATCCAAGCGTAAAGACATACCCCACAAAAATGGTACCAGAAGATGCGGGAGGAGTTACTCTTTCATAATATGTAAAATGATTTAGGGTTTATAGATTGGTTTTCATTTTATTGACATTTTTCTAGGTGTAAATTTTATATATATATATATATATATATATATATATATATATTTATTTATATATATATAATTAGACATTATTTTCTAGGCGCGAGTTCAGAACTGGGGTCACCATGCTTGACAAAACATATACACATAATTATGATGATTTTTTTCTTTCTTTCTTTTTTCTTTTTTATAATATACACAAATATAAGAGATATAGCGAAGATAAGAAAAGAAAAGATAATAGAGAGAACGGAAGAGGAATTAAGTAGAGAAGTATTATTATAACCCATTATACCTTAACCGGATATCCCATGAAAAATTACTTATTTCCAATTGAGTTTTTCACAAGAACACCTGAAAAATAGTAAATAGAAGCGAATGAATACTCCTCTGAATTGAATTAATATTCGTTTCTGTTTTAGTTACTGTGACTGAGAAAATCACCATGGACAAGCTTACGAACTGTCGATCCAAGCGAGAACATGCCCGATATAGCGTTTTCTGCTTCCCCTGGGCCGGTGGAGGCTCGGGCTACTACTCCAGCTTGTACCAACATCTACCCGAACACATAGAAGGTAAAGTTGCAAGGTATTATAATGGCCAAATGGGGCACAACACTGAAGGACGGCCATTATTCGAATGCGGAGAGGAGGAGACCATGAGTCACCTTCTACAATGCCCTCCCCTGTTCCCAAGCTAAACTTACTACTCTTTTGCCTAATGTGATCACATGACTATACTACATTGTATTTAATGGGTAGAGTCTGATTAAGATTCTAATTTCTGTAAGAAACATAAACGTAGCTTACGATCTTTCAAATGTAGACAGATATACATTATAATGATACAATCAAACAGAACAATTACAGAAAGGACTCGAGAAGAATAAAAAGAATATTAAGTTCCAGAGTCGTCAATGCTTGAGGGTGAAACAATGTTTTGGCAATGCCAATTTTTGCCGAGACGGAAAAAATAAATTCGAAGCAGAATCAAACGAAACTTACCGTGAATATTAAAAATACTGACGTGAAATTGACAGCATCGAGCACCTCAAATTATCACCCAGAACTCACTTATTTCAACAGTCGTGCGATTGGATGAGCCTGCGCTTTTGAATGTTTTCAACAAAAATATGGCGCAATAAAGAAGTTAAAGATCATCATCAACATCATCATGAATGATGATGATGAAAGATTCGTTGGTAAAAATTATAAAATAACTGAACAATAAGCACAGGAAAATGGAGAAATTAAAGGGAATCCCCCTCGACTAACCACGTGATTACTATATGCAAAATAGTTTTGGTACTCAAATTTCTGTTTTGTTGCTATTTGTTGTTGCTAGGTAAATACTTTACTGTCCATTGCGCCGTTTCCCTCACAACCCCATTCCATTTATTTTTAGAGAATTTATAAAAATGTAGACTTACTCTTGAAGTCTTTGAAGTCTGCTTACATTGCATGACGTCAAATTTCAAGTGGACAACAAGAACTTGATCTATTATTTTAGTTTCAATACTTTTTAACTCCATTCATTCCATTCCATCCACTTAAGAAAAGTAACACTTACTTTTTGTGCGTAACTTCCTTCTGTTTTAAAATAAATTAGTCATGAATGAATAGCTTGTCTATATGCAAATATTGTTGGTTCAAAATCAAAAGAAACAACAGTATGAGAAAAGTGGAATAATGTGACTTTCAGTGAAAATGAGCCATTTATCATTTTGTTAAACTTTCGGCACCGAAATCAAAGCAAAGACACTTACAAAAAGTAATCTTTTAAATATGAGCAATGATTTCAATTTCAATTTCAACTTTATTTTTCATTTCCACAGAAATCATATTAACATTTGAGCAAAACAGAATCGTGCAATTTAACATTGAACAATATAAATAATAAAATTTTACAAAATAATTCTTTAACTACGTATATAAATCCTTTTTTTTTTTAATATTTAAGATAGGATACAAAAATATATTTTTTATATTTCCTATGGAAATGGAGGAACCCATTAAAAAGTGAAGGGGGGGGGGGCAAATCAGTATATCCGATTTCAAGATGAAGGTGTAGTGGGATTTTTTTTTTTTCTGTCGCCCCCCCCCCCTCATTTTGTATAATTTAATTGTCGAGACTGTTGTATGTTTATATTTTTTCAGTGATATATTATTCCACATCTTGGTGAATCTTTTATTGGACGTTTGCTGTGGCGACACTTGTTCTTGGATTGGTTATGTGGGTATATATGGTTACGTGCTCATATAATGTTAAGATTAGGATTATAGGTGTTGAATATGATTAAATGATTAATGCCAGTGCTGAGAGCAACAAAAACTCAACAAAAGATATATTTTTTATATAAACGCAACACTTTTTGTTTAAAAGCCAGATAGTCAATTAAAAAATGTATTCTTTTGCAGTACATGGTATACGCCTGCCTGGTAGAGAATCACGTTTTCAAGAACCACTCTACAGAAACCTCCAGAAGATGGTCAAAGATATTGCTACCACTCTCTTACCCAAGCTCAAGACAAAACCATTCATATTCTTCGGTCACAGGTAAATATTACTACTGGTAACGTATACGAAATAT
Source organism: Paracentrotus lividus (assembly GCA_940671915.1). Taxonomy (NCBI): domain Eukaryota; kingdom Metazoa; phylum Echinodermata; class Echinoidea; order Camarodonta; family Echinidae; genus Paracentrotus; species Paracentrotus lividus. Next base: position 4,799,592 of record CALNVZ010000641.1, on the reverse strand, counting down.
AGTGTAGTATAGTCATCAGGGTGCGGATCGGTCAGGTCTCCGACCGGCCGTGGCATCATGCACAAGTTCCTTCCATTTGACACGATCTCGGGCGGGCTTGCTATAGCCCTGGTTAATGTCATAATTCGTGAGGGTGACTATACCGTCTCTGTCACTCTTGTTTTTTGCCGTCGCTCTCTTTCTCGTTTACCAAACACCATTCCTGACATCAAGTCGTACTCGGTCTTGGCCAGTCGCACAACATGTCCGAAGTAGCGAAGCTTAAGTTGGTCAATGTGCTCCAACAATCTCCAGTTGTTACCTATCCTGCTTGAGCACAATATTCATTAGTTTTCCTCTTGTCCAGCTGATCCGAAGCAAACGCCTGTATGCCCATAGTTCAAAGGCTTCGACCCTCTTTCTATCCGACTTCTTCATCGCCCAGGACTCACAACCGTATGTAGCAATGGGGAACACTAGTGATCTCAACAGTCGGATCTTTGTAGTCCTGTTTGATCGACTTGTTTTCCATATTGTAGATAGCGATACAGTTGCATTCCTTGCGATGGCAAGTCTCCGCTTGAAGTTCTTGGGCTGTCGTCACACTGGTCGGTGACCATTGTCCCGAGGTAGCTGAAGTGGTGAACAACTTCAATAACTTCTCCATTAACCTGTATATTTGCTGTCATTGTTGATTCACCTCTACCTTCACAAGGTTCCTCTCCCAACAATCATGACTTTAGTTTTTGATACCATTCAGAAAGAGTCCTGCAGATTCACTGGTATCTTGAACTCTAGGTAAGATCTATATAATATTTGATTTTATTTCATTAAGATCATTAGGCAAAGCAGAGGCGACATCGTCAGCTATATCTTAAATCTGTAATTATATCTTTCCTCAATAATCCCACGTCCGTAAAGTTGTCAGAGAGCTTCCGCATTATAGTTCTGAAGATATATTTAAACAGAGGTCGGTTGAAAGGATACCCTTGTTCCATCCTTTGCCAATTTCGAACACTGTCTTACCATACAGTCTGACAGCTGCAGCTGATCGATGTTACAGTTTGCGTAGGAAGCTCAATGATGGTGTGGGAAAGCCATGTCGCACATTCCCTGCCATAGGGTTATGTCTGATTTGTGTCGAAGGCTTTACTATAATCGATTAAAGACAATGTACAGTCTCACTCCCCATTCTATCGGATTAGTTTTCCATTATCATTTCAGATTGTGTATCTGTCTCTGTTCCTCCAGTGTACTGAATCAGCTTGAGCTGTAGCATATCTCTCTATGCCAATCTGTTTTTCAATTCTTCCTGCTTTATCTTGAGATTAATCTCTAGCTAGCATGTGATATAAGAGCAAACTGTCGATATTTGCACATTGCTGGCATTTCCCTTTTCTGTGTATTAGAGTTAGGGACTTTACCCAGTTTGCACTACTTCTTCTCCAGAATGGCGACACAAAGTTGATGCATGAATATCAATGCTCTTCTTTTGGCTGAATGTTTTGAGAAGTTAATAGAGGTATATCATAATCCAGGATCTATCCCTTTTTATGTTCTGCAGAGCCTGTCATTACTTCATCTTAAGGGTGGGAGGCTCCTGGCTTTCTCTTGATCAGGGGCTGGAAGTTCTAGTTCGGTCTGTTCATATAATTTTGGACAGTACTCTTTCACTTATTTTTTACATTCTCTCTTTGGGAATAGAATGTTCCTGTTCGTTTTGACGGTATAGTCCGGCGTAAACTTGTTTGTGATGGCTTTGACCTCTTTGTAAGCATTTTGTGAGTTTATGACCGATATTTTTCTACCTTCAGCTACACTGTATATGTTTCTCTGTCTATTCATGTCTTATAGACGTTTGAACTTCAGAATTGCATTTTGAGTCGTCTGTCTAGTATTTTCAACAGATAGCTTCAGTCTCGCTTCTTTCATCATTTTGAATGAAGTCTTGTGGATATCATTCCTGTTGCATTTGTCGTCTTTTCTGGTACTGTCTTTCTTAACGTATCTAGTTAGACAATTTTTTATGTCCTGCAAAGTTCATTTAGGTGATTTCTCTAAGGAACCAACTAAGTGTAATGACTTGTCAGAAAGCTTCACATGACAAAAGCTCAATTTGCTTGCAATTTTCAAAGATCAAACCTGGAGGCTGCAGATGTCTTATCTGTCTTTCAGTGCAATTTGAACGTCGTAGAAGCTGATGATCCGACCCGCAGTCAGCGCAGGGTAGGTGCGCAACTTTGTGGTAATGCTCTTATTTAGTGATGATGTATATACAGTCAATTTGTTTCTGTTTTACATTTAGGTGCAGTCATGTCATACACCTTCGTGGTATGTTGCTAAAATGTGTTTGTGATAACAAGATTGTTGGTAGCGCAGAACTCATCAGTTTAACATCCTATGGTATTCTGCTAGTCCTAAGGCCATTCCATGAGTTGAGGAAGGCGAACTGGTATGATTTTCCAACTTAGCAATGCCTCTCCACTAAACTTTTTGAATCCACACGACAGGGTGTTATCCAGCGTTTCTTGGAGCACCTCATAAATTCTCAAGTTCGGCTTCACTCGCAGCGAAGTAGGTGCATAAAACTCTACATTGGTCTGTTATATTGGGCTTTGCAGAAATCCAATGGTATAATACGATCATTGATCATGTTGTATGCCCAGCAAGCATTTTCTGCATATTCTTATCCAGATGAAGCCAACACCATGGTTGTATCCCTTGTTTTGGCTCCTTTTCCCGCAATAGATGACTGTGTAGCCATTTGTAGTTTCAAATCTGCCTTTTCCAGTCAATTTTTGACCTCTTCAAAGACTAGAACAGAGATCTTCAGACGTTCCATCTCATGGCATACACAGTAAGTTTCCCAGCCCTTAACTTAAGCTTCTAACATTCCAGGTAGCAAGAAGTATGTTTTTTCTTAAATTTCTCTTTAGTCGCAGCGCCGGTGTTTCGGTTGGCAAACCATCGGCCTGTAAACTTCCATTAGGCTTTGATTTTTGCAGGCTTCATAAGGGAACCTGGCCGGTTCGCCTTCCTACAGTACGCTGACGTCAGCCTTCTTCCCCAGTAGTATCTAAGGTGACGAGATCCAGCCTGGGGGCTCACCAGCCGGCACCCATCGTTTCCTAGGTTTGACTTTCATATAATGTTGGACTGGAGATATAAATAGAGAGATAGAGTCCCCTCAAGTTTCTTTTTCTCCCGCCGCAGTAGCTCAGCTCTCTAGAGTAGGTGACCTCTGCCGTGTCTTTTGGAGGGTCCATATGCCAGACCGTCGTACAACTAATAGCCCGGAGTAGACTTCAACGTCGCCGCCAAGTGTGTATCCCGCTACGCTGGCTGCCAGTAGTTTCAACCGTTACCCTGCTCGGGAGGGCTTAAGAGGCTGTTGATCCTTGCCCAAGGGACCACTCTGGCAACAGCGGAGGGGTAGGTGGTGCCATGTTTCCAACCCTTTATAGGGGGCTTGAAGCAATGCCTGTCCCCATCCGCTCCCCTAACTCCGGAAGCAGGGTCGTCACGCCCTTTCTATGTCATCCAGTGGGTTTTTCTGACATAGCCGTACAAAGTCAATGCAAATTGTGTTTTCAGCTAAAATTCATAAATGAGTGATTAATTTTGCTTTTATTGATGATAATCATTTGATTTGCTGCTATATAGTATAGTAATGTTCTATAAATATACTATAATCAGAGGCGTCGAAAGCCTTTGGGGAGACAAAGGATTGGGAGGGGCAAGCCATTGTTAACAAACAATCGCTTGCCCCTCCAATATTTTGTCTCTGCAGTGGCGACGCCTCTGAGTATAGAAATTAAAGCTTAGTAAATATCTGAATATAGTATAGTAAATGTAGTGTAGTAAATATAGTATAGTATACTATGTATAAGTTTGAATATGATGCCCCAGAACTAGGACTATATAATTATATCGAATGCTATCACGGAAAATTTAAAGAAGCGGCGGACAGAGTATGATTATGGGAAATGTAAAATCTTCGCTGAAAACGTTTTCACCAATATACTTGCTGCTTTTTCCCTTTGTCTTTTTTTCTCCCCTTCTCCTACAAGTGCATTGAGGCCCCTTTTTTCGAAGGTATTAATATTATGTGCTATATTATGAAAATTGGCTGCGTTATTATAATGGCTTGTTTAAAACTCAGGGGGCATCATAAAAAGAAATATGGGTCTGTAATTTCAAATCTACGATGGCATGCTATTGGGGATTGTAGAGCAACCAACAAGAAAATTGACTTACTGCAATTTACGTTTTCTCCTCAAAATTAACCATATCTGGCATTTAGGGCCAAAATCATATTGTCTCATATAGTTTGTTTTGTTTTTTTAAATCAATTTCGAGCCCGCGCATCTTTATTATTAACAATCATTAGGCATTGTTTTACCAATCAGAATTGATTATTGCAATGCGATTGTTTAAAACTGAAAAACTCAGAAGCCACAGTTAATTTGATAATTTGTTTGACTACTTACCAAAAATGGGGAGCCAAATCAGTCAAAAAATGTCCTCTCCGAATTTGGGGTTTTACGAAACGTTTTTGTCAATAAGAGCACTTGTTTAAATGCAATAAACTAAGAATGTTCAACTCGCCCACATCCACTTATTTTTTCAGACAGTTCACGTTCCAATTTGTCAAATCAATTTCTATCAAAAAGTGTCGTGTCCGAAAAATTAAGCAATTGACACAACATGTCATTTAAAACCCTATACACCTGATACAAAAATATGTGGGTGACCTCATGCCTCACAATATCACTTCACTTATTTACAACACACACACAAATTGAGATATAACAAAACAATTTTTGTTAGTCCATTGAGACAGATGGGTATACCCCGATTGTTAAACAACCCTTAAAGCTATAAGCTTAACAAAAAATTCAGAATATTCAGGGACGTCACATAATGTACCATGTTTAGTTTCTTTTTCTTATTTGTTTTTTTTTCTCAGTTAATTGCTCGAACTATGCACGGATGTTTCTTTTGTCGGTTGTGTCCTGAGCTAGCTCTCTTTAATAACAAAAACATTGTGAAGGTCATGATTCACGAGTACATTCCATTATCATAAAATATATTAGTATTAGTCATTATTTCTTGTTGATATCTAATTGTAATCATCATTAACACATTTTTTCATTAACAAACTTCACATGCGCATTATTTGCTCAATTATTATTATTTTTACCGAGTTTCGTCATTAATAAAAAAGTTAAATGAAATTTCAATATGTTGATGAGCTTCGGTATGTTTTTCTTCCTTTTTAAAATCTATTTCCAAGTATTTGTTTCAAATATACATGTACATACAAGGAATAGTTTAAATTTTACATGATTAATACAATTTTGTAAATGTATATTTTCCTATAAATATTATGCCTGTGTTTTTATATTTTCCTTTAATTTTATAATGTATATAAATTGATATAGGAAAATAATTGAAAACAATTGGTTCAATCATGAATCAGTGTCTCGCAACATCAATTTAATGAATAGTTATTTATTTACTTATTCATTCATTTCGGGGTTGTTTTTTTTTTTTCAAAGAAAGTAACCCCATCAGTATTTA
>CALNVZ010000641.1:4757669-4789285 GCA_940671915.1 Paracentrotus lividus | reverse complement strand
TACAGTCTTATCAAACAAGCTATTTTCTTAAAGATACAAGTCATATTAATCTTCGGATATTTCAGTTGGGAGACCCCAAAGTTCTCTGTACTAAATGTAATCTGCATTCCCGTGGAATTTTACAAGTCTCTGATAATTAATCTGATTTCCCCAAAATTTTTTTTCATTATCCCGTTCTCTCATATTTTATATTCTATAAAAAAAAATGTTTTATCATAAAATTAACTTCCTCATCACTATCTGTAATAAGATATGTATCTTGTATCCCGTTTATAATCAGATCCTGATATAACTCGTCCAGAGGAAATACACACTTGTAGAATATTATTTTATGTTCAGTTCCAGAAGGACATTATGCTATTGAAAAGGGCATTACTTAGTGTCCTTATGCATCAAGCGATTTGAAAATTCGCCCACCCGATTCGGTTTGAAATAACCAAAATTATGCTTATGGTGCCATATAAATAAATTTATTTCCACATAAGACGTCACCAGCTTGAAACTCTTTTTTAAAAATCTATAAGTGAGAGAGAGGAGAGAAGGGGGGAGATGATGATTATGTGTGTGTGTGAGAGAGAGAGAGAGAGAGAGAGAGAGAGAGAGAGAGAGAGAGAGAGAGAGGGGGGGGGGATGGGGAGGGGAGAAAGAGATTGACTTGGAAAAGAATATGAAAAGTACAATAAATATGGAACAAAATTTATAGAGAGATCTACATGTACAGTAGGAGAAAGAAAGTATGGGAAAGGAGTGACAGAAGAATCAACCAAGAAAGTGAGAAAATTAATGGTCAAAGAGAAACAACTAACATAAATCAAGAAAGGCTGAAGGAAAACCTATAGGAAGAGAGAAAGAAGAATATAACAATGCTAGAGAAGGGGTGAACGAAAGCTACATAAGACCATGATACACTGTAAAAAAATATTTGTATTTTTACAGCAAATCTGCTGTCAGCAGAGTCGCCATAAAAAATGTAATTTCAAAAACAGTTTTGTTGTAAATTTCTCCTGCTAATAATTACGTGAGAAATACAAAATATACATCAGGAGTAACACATTTTCTTCCCGTTTTAACCAAAGATGTAAGCTATAGAACTCTAATGACTTTTTTTTCTTCTCTTTCATTAATTATTAGAGGAGAAATTTACAACAAAACTGTTATTCTAAATTACATTTTTGTATGGCGACTCTGCTGACATCACTTTGCTGTATTTTTTTTTACAGTGTAGGAACAGAAAGGAGACAGGGGACTAAGAAGTCTGTCTTCTTTGTGTAGTTAGGCCACATCTTTGGGATCGGGGATGGTCATGGTCATTATTCTTGAAGACTATAGGCATTGGCGGCGATCCGGGGGGGGGCACGGGGGGGGGACGTGTCCCCCCTCGATTTTTAAAGCTTAACATATTTTTGTGTACTGATTAGCTTGTGAAGCCAATAAAGAGGTAAAATGTATGTCAAATACAATATTATAAGGCAAAATTTTCGGCTCGCGCTTCGCGCTCGCAAACATTTTCATTAGTTTCTTCATAATGTGCGAAGTATGCGAATTCTGAGTGTATCATTTTTCACTTTTGGGTGTTTCCGTCCCCCCCCCCCCTGTCGTGACATGAAATCGCCGCGCTTGACTCTAGGTCCTACTTTCAAGCTTACCGTCGTTGCAAAGTGTCGGATACAGATTTCCACCATCTTAAGCATAATACTTAATTAAAGAATTATTCGTTCTTCTCGTAATCACATCAAATAAGTATATTCATTCTTCTCGTAAACATATATTAACTAAGTATTCATTCTTCTCGTAAACATAATGTAAACATAATACGAGAAGAATGAATAATTATTTAATTAAGTATTGCATTAATTTTTCTTTTAATAAAAAAAGAGCAATTAAGTTATAGTGCAAAATTATCAACTCCAAAAATAAAAGATTACCGGTCTGAAGGGATCACTATTTCATCAATCCTTAAATCTGATTTTACTCTGTGAAACACATTGGCATTATTACATCTGGGCCAAATAACCACGCCGTGACAATATATATGATGATAAATTTTACAACACCAATGTAATAAATACCAGATCTGTGTAATACTAATGGGCTAATGCGATTGTATTGGCAAGGAGTCGGATCACATAACTAAACCCGAAAACAAAGTCACAAATCCTGGTTGTATTGCCAGCAAATATCAAAATTTTAACAATCTGGGATTCCCACGTTTCTCATAGCCTACCTCTAAGGCAGTGGCAGGTACGTTGGTTGGGCCTTTGGGGCGCCCCTCGAAAAATTAAAGAAAAAAAAAAGAAAAAAAAGAGGAAGATATATGTATATCAGCATTTGATTGTGACTCGCGTGACATTTACACAAAATTTCAACTTGTTAAGGCTAATTACTTCAAAATTTCATGATGCAGACCTGTTTTTCATAAATCCTGGTTGTAATGCCAGCATATCAAAAAATTTTTAATCTGGGATTCCCACGTTTCTCATAGCCTACCTCTAAGGCAGTGGCGGTACAGCTGGTTGGGTCGCCCCTCCTTTTTTTTTTTTTTTTTTTTGGGGGGGGGTTGAATCACAAATTGCGCATACATGTTATTAAATTAAATTACATATTAAAAAAATGTTCGGCCGTCGAATTTTTTAACTTGCCTGTCGGGGACCTTTGGGGCGCTCCTCCAAAACTTAAAGAAAAAAAAAAAAAAAAAAAGGAGGAGATATATGTATATAGTAAGTGTAGTATTTTAAAAGTTGTGATTGGTGAAATGATGTCACGTGTCATTCGTTGTTATAGTGCGTTTTGTTATATTGAACGTTTTTTTTTATATTGAACGTTTTATAGTGTGTTAAAATGAATGGTTGAATCGACTGCCTTGTTTCGCTAGCGCGTTATAACAGTAAAATGGTGCGCACAACAATAGATAGCGGAGCAACAATATACGTCACAATAGCTTAATTAGACCAAAAGTTTGGCAAACATTGGCAAAGATGAAACCAGATTAGGCAAGGTCAAAGATTTAGGGGTCTATTTACATATAATAAATAGTGCATGATCTATTAATGCAACATTACTAACTATGTGAACTCCAAATACTAAATTATCCCTTGTCACATCTGTGTTCAACTCGGCCTACGGCCTCGGTGAAATAAATGTGCCCTCGGGATAATTTAGTATTTGTCTGCACATAATCTAGTATGTTGCATTTTAGAGCATGCATTATTATATATATTTGTATGGATGACCGACCCGAGTAACGACATACCCCTATGGATGATGACTGTTTGGATAGCCGAAGCCATTTTTTTTCAAGCCTCTCTCCCCCCCCCCTCCTCGAGCTTATCGCTCACTGACGTGAACGATTCTTTTTTTTTTTAGAGAGGAGAGGAGAAACTTTTGTGCAGTGTTTTGCTCTCCCTGGCGTGTTATGGAGAAAAAAATGAATGAACAAAAATCTTTAAATTCCAATATTGCCCCCTCCCCTGAAATCCTGGATCCACCACTGCATTTGAATAGGTTTTGAGTAAATATTTACAAAAAAATAATACAAAAAGACACAGCTATAAATCAGAGAAAGTGAAACAAAAAAAATGTCAAAAGAAGTTCTACATTATCTTCAGTCTAAATATTTAGTATGTTATGAATCTTTACGCGATACGGTGAAAATTGCAAATTAAGAACTTTCACCAATTCAGAAAAGATTCATAGTGGACTAAATATTGTTCAAGTTAAGTTTGGATGAATCATAATATTCATGGACTTCTTCAGCTAGTACATATTTTGAAAATCAGAAATATACACAGATGCCCATTTGGCTTGCCATAGCTGCTCCAGTTTTCAAAATTAGCATACAAATCGTTTTCTGTTACCGTATAGTCCATTAGTGCCATGTTTGTTTGTTAAAAAAGAACGACTATTATTAACTTTTATGTGAGTATTCCGAGTTTATAACACCCACTTTACCTTGTATTTTTCATGCATAAAGTAGTAGAATAGTGGTTATTAAGCATTTGTTGATAAAGTATACAACCGTGAAACTTTTAAGTTATGAATATGCATATCGCTCCTTGACGAGTTGACCTTGGCGGTTGTCTGCGAACGAGTTTCCACTGCCCTGGCAGGCATGGCGGCGGAGGTTGCGCCTGCGCTGCTGGCTGGCTGCTCTGACCAGCCCCCCTGATCGATTAGACCGAGTTTGCTCTGTCTTCTCTGTTGCACGGAAAAAATCTACCATTCCGCTTTTACAGAATAAGGAGACAATGCATTTATTATTGGGCGCTCTGATTAGCTACTGTAGCTATCGCGAGGAGCTCCGCCTCCCGTTGCGATGACTGAAGTGCGTGACCGACTGAACAACGCGATTCAGCTGTTCCGAATAAAGACCGCTTTGTCGTGCGCGCTGTCAATCATAACCAAATTGGACCCATTTCGCAAGAAAAACTGCAAGACGCGACTTCAAAAACGGTTGGGCGTAGACCCACTCTTCCAATATTTTTAGAATAAAGAAGAGAAATATAAAAAAGGAACTTCAACGAATCCACTGTCGGACGTACGCCCAATATTTCAAAACGCTTAAAAAATGAGACTTACCAAAAAAATAAATGACAAATCTAAATTTTATCGTGACTATTGTTCATGAAGTCACTATTATGGAGTGTAGTTCAGTATGCTGAGATTCGAGATCATTCGAGCGTCATGCATAAATTACTAAATTATGGAGGAACTTTTCTCCGTGTGTTGCCCTACTGTACCTCTACCGACAGAGAAGACAGAGCATCATGAGCATACCTAGTAGGGCTAGGTCTTATAAATAAGATACAGTGTCAGTGAGAGAGAGAGAGAAAGAGAGGAGGCAGTGTGGCGCAGTTGTGAGAGTGCTCGTTTCAGACCACTTACAATATGCATGGTCAATCATAATTGTCTCAGACAAGATCGTATGATCACGCATGGGTTCGAGTCCCAGGCATGCCGAAAGACCTCTTGCAAAAAAAAGTGACACTTAGTTGTGTGTAGGCCTATAGGCGTGCCTCGCCGCTGTATTCAGTGCAGGTGTGATTCTGTGAATGCAGTTGGAAAACACACCGTCCATCGGATGAGGACGCTAATGTTGGTCCCGATCCCGTGTATAGGAGAGTTACAACCTATGCACGTAAAAACCGATACACTATTCAATTTTCGTGGATTTCGCACAAAGAGCGGCAGGTGCGAATTTAAAAACCTGCGAATATATCGGCATGATTTCCTATGCATGTATTGAATGGGTTCAATTGGGAGCTTACGGACACGCAGCACAAATTTAAGAACCTGTGAACATGTTTTGAAGCTGCTCAGCGCGAAAATAACAGCGAACACAGTATATCGTTAAACAAATACTAGAGAAGAATCTGGAAATGACAGACTCTAAACTTTAAAAGAATTTTGTGAACTGGTAACATTTGTTTTTTTTTCCCTTGTCATTGATTTTAACTTTTGATTTGTGTTGTTACATCCTTAATGTTTAAGGGATTGTTCAATGCTTGTTACTCATCACGGCATTGATTATGTGTACAAATGCACTTACCAGTCATTAATACCACTAGTATTTCATACAGCTTGGAAAAATGATTATTAGACCAATCATATGGGAGCTTATTAATAGGATTTGGTCGAACAATTATTTGTCAGGCTGTATCTGAAATTATGCTTTTTTAGTAGTATATCGTATTGCTGGATGCCTTTATTTCAGTGCTTTAAAAGGGACAATTAGAGGAAATGAATTGATGAAAAATTCCCACAAATTACAAATATTATGAAAATTATGCATATGGCAAAATTATTTGATATTTACCAGCCGTTTTCTTTGCATCACACTTGCTGCATAAAACTGGAAATAATTATAAGGTCATCTCTTTATTTACTTGTTTATTCATTGCAGGTGTAGGCTAATAGCCATACAGACGCGATGGGGCGTATTCCTAAGAAGCCTTACGAGTCTCTCGTAGATGGACTTCAGGCTGATCTTAAAGGCCTCATCATTAGATTCATTGGAACAGAGAGTGTGCGCTATGAAGAGTTTGCTAAGATCTGGAGAGGGCTCAATTTTCCACTCATCTTTCAGTAAGTTATTTAACCCTTAAAGGGATGCAGTAACATTGAATGATATTCAAATCACATTTATTCGATTTAGCTTATTTTGCCAACATAATTATAAACACTTAGGTCAGTCTGGTATCTCTTCAAAATTGCAAGCTAATTGCTTGTTTTACTTTCGAGATATCAATGATTTCATACTCAAAATTTATAAACCAACACCGGATGGTTTATAAAACCATGTGCTTTTCCACACACCCATTTCCTGTTGTAAAGTCCCCCGTCTCTAGCGGCCTGGTGGGCTATCAGCAGAGGGTACTGGTATTCGACTGTATGCTTGGCATTGTTTGTTACACTGTTTTAAGGTAGTAAATGATTTTCATTTGATCTGAAACTTTCAGTAGTTTGTTTTTACTGTTGGAACAATATAATTTTATTAATCTTGATATAATTGCTCTTGTTTTTGAAAGCTACTTAATCCCTTTAAGCACCTAGAGACTGTGAAGTTTTTGTTAAGAGTAGGGATTATTTGAAGTAGTTTGCTTCCATTGCATAATGAAATCAGTTTTGGTTTAGTTTATAGTTAGGGTTAGTTATGAAAGAATACCCGGAGGGTTTCCACCCTGATGGCAAAGAGAATGGTAGAGATAGTTCTCGGACAACTACCCCTGGACAATTACCTCGGGCTACTACTCCCCCACCAAAAATCTACCACCTAACCCTATTTCTGAGGGTAGTTGTCCTGATAAGGGTACAGACTCCAACCCTGAGCATCTCTTAAAGGGATTGAGTAACTTTCAAAAACAAGAGCAATTAGATCAAGATTAATAAAATTATATTGTTCCCACAGTAAAAACAAACTAGTGAAAGTTTCAGATCAAATCGAAGTCATTTACTACCTTTAAACAGTGTAACAAACAATGCCAAGCATACAGACGAACACCAGTACCCTCTGCTGCCAGCTCACTAGGCCACTAGGGACGGGGGCTATACAACAGGAAATGGGTGTATGTTGTGCCATGTGGAAAAAGTACATGGTTTTATAAACCATCCGGTGTTGGTTTATAAAATTTGAGTATGAAATCATTGATATCTCGAAGGTAAAGCAAGCAATTAGCTTGCAATTTTGAAGAGATACCAGACTGACCTAAGTGTTTATAATTATGTTGGCAAAATAAGCTAAATCGAATAAAATGTGACTTGAATATTATTCAATGTTACTGCATCCCTTGTGAGATTCCCTAGCAAACATGAGACCCGGCCAGATGCCACTTTTAGGGTTGTAACAAAACCTTCTGGTGCTAAATTTGAACATTATGCCAACAAAAAATGAGGTAAAATAAAATAAGTCAGATGCACTAATTGTCACAGATGTGGTTGGGCAGGAAAAAAGGAGGACAATGCAGCTGTGGTGTGAGAAAAAAAAAAGGAGAAGAAAGCTTAGGCATGAGAGATCTGAACTTAAGCGGGAGAGCTGGAGATTTTTCAAAAATTGTCTTTCAGAGTGAGATTTCCCGCCGAAAGCGAGAGCGTGGAGTCCCCATAAAGGGTATACAGGTATCTGTCACAGGGATATTTGTTTGTTGTTGCCATACAACTCTTATGAAGGCTACATATGGGTCATTCCACTAGGCAAATATATTCCAATAATGGCATGAGCAAAAAAAATGGGGTCCCATCCAGTATTATTTTTTGCAATTTAACTCATGAAAATTTCTTGTCCATGTAAAAGCAATATGATGTCCCTGTAACGGTGGTAGATTTTTTGTATACCTGTTGCTTGAAATCAATTAAAGATTTCCAATTTCAATGTCTATTACTGAGAAAAGAGAGCAATTTTTCATTTAAAGCTCAAAACTTAACCACATCTGAATTGATCTTCATGGTGAACTGCAAAAGTTAATACCTCTGTTACAGGGAACATTGCGTGAAAAATTGCCCCAACCCCATGGAATGACCCATATATAACAGTTCAAATATATAACGAAACACTCTACAGGGAAAATATATAGCTCTGTGATTATTACAATGTTCACTCAATTTGAAGAGTTGTTTTTGTATCCTAAAAGTCCACCTCAGGCTACTGTGAATTGGCAATTAATCTGCAATTATATGTCTTTCATTTCCGTTCACAGGGGCATCAAGACAGAGGCCCTTCTACGAACGGTAAGTTCTCCATTCTAAATTAAAATTGTAGTTACGAACTTGAAAAAGCTTCAGTTGAAAATTTGAGAATATTGATATTTGAAATGGTCCTTTGTCCAGACTTCTCTTTAGATGTAGTTTCAAGCTATACATATCGACAGTGCCCTCAACCCTTAATAATGACATCCCTCAACCATGTCCCTCAGATAGGATGTATAGGGCTTTAGTTCCCAGTGTGCATTAAATATTTACAAGCACATACCATACATTCTTGCTTTTATGATTATGATTTGATTTTTTTTTTACCTTTAATCTTTGATGACTACATAACTTTATACTGTGACCACGCTAGCAGCAAAGCTATGTCGGCACTGTGGCAAAAATTTTGTGTGGAGACTGAATGCGTTCTAAACCAGTTTTGCAAAAGTCAGCAAAAAACAGGAGTGTTTTTAATTTATTATTTTATTGAAAATCTATTCAATGATAATTATAAATACATAGAAATATAGGAAGGCTTCAATTTAGAATCAATATCTTTTGTAAAAAGTAGAAAAATTGTTGGGAAAAACCAATGGACCAAGATGCAAAACCTGCCACCCTTAGTCCCACTTTCACTACTAGGTCAATACTTTGTATTGACTTTGTAAACCTATGAGTGACTGTGACAAATTTACAGTTCACCATGTGGTTAGTCCTGAAAAGGACTGTTCGAGAGAGTAGAAGAAGAAATGGAGAGTTACAGAAAGTAGAAAAATTGATAGCCGAGATATGGAGTAGAGTATAGAATAAGAGGTATTATTTTCTTGATTTAGTCCTGAAAGGGACTGTGAACCAGATGAGAAGATGAGATGCGAGGAAGGCTTGTAGTTAGTAGTAGAGAGTGCTCCACGTTTCGGACAAGTTGACTGTCCGTCTTCATACCTTAATTATTCTATTCTCTACTCTCTATCTCGCCTATCAATTTCCTCTACTCTCTCAAACAGTCCTTTTCAGGACTAACCACATGGTAAACCGTAAAACTCGTTAAAGTATTCGTATCCACCATGCAAGTCTCTACCTTCAAAGAGCAACTACGTAGCTTAAATGTTTTATTGTTATTGTTTATATGAAGTTCATAATGATACACTAGTCATATTTGACTCTTGTCATATCTCTCTTCATCTCTGTCTAGTTCACATCTGAAGCGTTCGCCCTGGCTGCTTCGTCTCTTCTGCCCCCTCATGACTTCCAAACAAGAATATGCTCCATGTATATGTTGTATGGATTGTATTACACACAACCCTGTAGTCCCAAGGTTAAGGTAAGTGAATCAGCCCTTAATCCTACTCTTACTGATATCCAAATATTAACATTTTAAGGTTTCAAATCTACCTTACCGAACCCTGTCCATGTGCTAATGAAGACCCAAAGTGTCATAGGACAAATAAAAACTGTCACATCCTAGCTTGGTGTGGCGCATGGAAAGGAAAAAAAATAGAAGTAATAATTAATTCATTTTGTTTGTGCCCTTTTTTTTCTTCTTTCAGGTTAATTTGATTTTAAAATTGTTGTTTTAGAGTATCACAGAACTTTGGAAAAAGCTTTGGACTCTGAGGATCAAATTCATTATTTGTGATGTTTGTGAATAATTAATAGAACAAATTGAACTCACTGACACAGATTCTGGGCTACCAGAAGATCGTTGTGGTCACATGAGCTTAGGGGTCTGACTGGCCATCTGAAGAAAAAAAATGGGAAGCCCTGATTTTTTTAACATAAAAAAATTAAACACTTTGGGTACATGTACATGTAGTTGGTCCTCTTCAGCGTTAAAGAATTGGATGCAGGTTCAACTTGAAACATGTTTGCTGCCCTCTCTCATTGTGAGATGGTTATGAGTTGAATAGTTCTCCTGCATGTGATGGAAGGTAATATTTTGTTTTATTATAACAAAAATTATCACACTCATCTATTGTTCAAATTTGAAGACATGCTCTCCAGATGAGTCTACATTTACATATGTAGAAGTTCAACTCATTAGTTAAAGGGATTTTTTTTTCATGGCCATTTGGTAATAAATTTCAGATGTGAAATGTATGGCAAAGTAATTAGAGTGTGGGTTGGTTACCAAAGTCAAATAGTTTTGAAATGAAATAGATTTGTTATTATTTAATATCAGGTTTAGAAAAACGACTGTGTGGGCTCATCACATGGGAAATTCATTAAAAGTAATGAGAATAGTTTTGTCGGCACGTCCAGTTATTCTAGGGACCGTGACACAAGGTTGACCCAGGGATGCGTCAAATTACTCAGTCAAAATTAATCAACTTTACAATGGTAAATATATTGTTGCGATTGCAATGGACTAAGTGATAGACAAACCTTTTTTACTTTCATTAGCCAAAAGCTGGTGTGCAGTGCATGCGGTATTCTACAAACATTTAAAAAAAAACTTTAAATGTACAGCTTGAAATTGGTTTAAAAACTTGTAATGGACTCGGGCGCGGATCCAAGAAAATCGAATTGAATGCATTTCGGGGGCCCAATTGTCTGGGGACAAAAGCGGCTCTATTGTGTTAACGCATGGGCCCGGTAAGTTCATTGTGTGACTCCGGTCTGCGTCCGCTACTGGGACTTATCTGGAGCTGATGAAGATAAAAATGCACATTTCAGCTGACTTCAGGCTTACATTATTCCCCTAATCTACCATAAAGCAGTTTATCTCCCAACCTTTGACTGATCAAGCAGCACCTTTACCCCTGGCATTCAATTGTGAAGTTTGCTTGATGTGTGATAATATTTACAAGCGTGAAATTATAATCACAATATCACCTGAGTATGGAGGTGTGTTTGATTATTTGTAGAACTATCATTAGTACAGCTGGGTTAATGATGTCATACAAGGTTCAGTAGTGGGCAGAACCTATTCTATGTAGATGACTTTTAAATGAGACATCAGGATTTATTGAAAGGAAGGGGCATTGTATATCTTAGGCAGCTGACATCTGCTCTCTTTCTTTCTCTCTCTCTCTCTCCCTGTCTCTCTCTTCTCCCTCTGTCTTCCACATCTATTGTCTCTCTCTCTCCTTTTGTCCATCTCAGTTTCTCTCTTGTGCTTCTTGTTTTTCATTCGTTCTTAATTTCAATATTTGCTGACTCTGTCCCAATCTTTCTTTATGTGCTCATTTAATGTGTCTCCCACACCCTTGATTGTATCATTCCCTTTTCATTCTGCCAATTCATTTCTCCCTCTTTCGTAAACCAACTTCAGAACATTCTCTCTCTTTTATGTAGTCCCTAGAAATGTATCTACCCCATCTCTCCTCCCCTCCGTCTATCCCTTTCTCTCCCCTTTATTGATATTCCCCCTTTCTCTCTTGCACATGTCCACACATGTATGATTTTCATAGTGGTCCTTTTAAATTTTTGTTAGCATCACAATATTGTGCAGTAATTGTAAGATAAAAATTTGCAACATTTGGCTGAATTTAATAGTCTATTTATTTTTATACTCTCATTGCAAAGAAAAACATGTCTTGTTTGCAAAAGAAGTAGACTTGTATTGAAGTCATTGCCCTAATTCTCTTAGGAATGCCAAGAATAATAGTGCATATTATCATCACAGTCCAATTTTCACGTTGTTTTGGCAGCCATACCGGTAATTGGTTCAAATCGGGAAGCGGTAGACGTCCGAATTGTATCTATAGAGCTGCGATCTTTCCTGACCTGCTCAAACTCATTATCCATTGAAAGAGTTCAAATATATTAATTTTGACACCGTTCTTATAACAGTAAGATGCACTCTATTGGTCACACACCGCTAATCACTAAGGTTACAATTTTCTGAGAAACCGTGATCTATAATAAACTTAGATTTGTGAAAGCCAGCTTGACACTATAAACAGGAACTATTATTTTGTTTGATAAAGGCAAAAGGACTTAAGTAATGGGAAAAGAATATAAATATTTTTACATTGGTATTCATTGTTCTTATTCAGATTTCAGAGCTACATACAGTGTATAGCATGAATCCTGAAAGTCTTTGAAAAAGGGAAATAATTACACAATATATGGAAGAAAAAGTTTCTGGGACATCTACATGTACATGTACACCAAAGACAATTACGCCCAGACTACTAGCCCCTGCCATATATCTACCCCCTAACTGTACAGCTAACCCTAACCCTACTTCTGGGGGGGGGGGTAGTTGTCCTGGGATAATTATCCAGGCAGTAGTTAGCCTGATACGGAAGAAAACACCATTATTCTTGGCATTCCTACGAATATTAGGGCAATGACTTCAATACAAGTCTACTTCTTTTGCAAACAAGACCTGTTTTTCTTTGCAATGAGAGTATAAAAATAAATACACTATTAAATTCAGCCAAATTTTGATCTTACAATTACTGCACAATATTGTGATGCAAAATAATTTTAAAATAATATTGGCAATATGAAAATCATACATGTGGAAGACAGAAAGGGGGAATATCATGAAAGGGGAGAGAAAGGGATAGACGGAGGGGAGGAGAGATGGGGTAGATACATTTGTAGGGACTACATTAAAGAGAGAGAATGATCTGAAGCTGGTTTACGAAAGAGGGAGAAATGAATTGACAGAATGAAAAGCAAAGGATACTGTATATAAAGAGTTTCTTTCGCGCGGGTTTTATTTTCGTGAATTTCACGAATCGGGATGCGACCGCAAATTTAACATCGCACAAAAAGGTTTCGAACAGTACCGCGAATTGGTCATCAAAGGTAGTTCTTTCATCCCTTTCTCCAACTACTTTTTATGTGTACCCAGTTTGTATGTTACTCTAAAATTAGTTATGATTTTAATTTGGCAAATATAGGGGGAAACGTCCATGCTTTCTGAATGGATCTATGAAACCTATCTATTTTTCAATCTGAATATCAAAAATATTGACATACTACCTTTTGCCGTCAACATGCCTACCGCGTTAAGCGCAGGTTATCCTATGATATTGTGGGTGATCCGTCCCAATGTTGGGTGTCCAGTCCGCACTGATTGGTTGACATCCTTTTGGTTTGCGAGATCAATCAAAACAAGTCTGAGACATCGGCCGGCCATGATGAGAGGGGAAGATTGGACAGGTCCCAAAGTGAGTCATAAGAGATCGCCACTTGTCCCTTCCCCCTGTCTGTTCACACATAAAAAGTTTATCGCAAAATTCTGGCATAAACAATGAACAGCCCATTTCTAGCCTGTGAGTTAACACAAAAAGTTTATCCCAAAACTCTTGCATATATTAAACAATTAACTGCCCATCCCCAGTCTGTGAGTTCACACAAAAGGTTTGTTCAGTAACTCTGTCTTATAACAATAAACAGCCTGTCCCCATGGTGTGAACACAGACCAAATCTTTTTATCATGAAACTCTTTCATCTGAAGACACAGGGAATATCCCAAGTAAACTTTATAGAAACATAAACATTAATATTGTCAGTTTATATTGAGGGAATCGCACGAGTGTAGAAATGACTGTGCTAGCAAGTCATTTTAATAGCTCATAATACATGTAGCTCCTCCCATTTACATTTGTTATATATACAGTCTGTGTAAAAAAAAATGGTACAGTCGAAAAAAAATTATTTAGGTGTGAAATATTTTCAAATAATGTGTGTATGTGGTACAAAATAAAGCCAAAAGATTTCCCTGCTGATGCGCTTGTTCTGTATAATTTGCTTTCGTAAAACAAAAGTTATGGGCAGTTCCAAGGTAACGGAGTGACATTCAGAAGCAACATTCAGCATTCAAACAAATTTATCATCCATACTTTAATCTTTATTTACAAAGAAATGGTTCATGACAATAGCTGATGGTACCCTCTTTCAAAATGATAACATTTGTTATAGTGATCTGCATAATTAATGAGATATGAATATTCATAATCACGGTTACGGAGTGACGCAAAATGGACATGCATGAGCAAAAACATTTTGCTTAAACTCTGTGAACTTTAAATGGCTATCACAATTTTGAGTAACTGATTGGATTATATGTTATACTAGTATAAATAGCCGCCTTGCATGAGAAAATTGGTTGAATATTTGTAATTATGACTTAAAACTGGAACCCATGTCTGGTTACGAGTGACGGTTACGGAGTGACCTCTGAATCATCCACACAATGCAATGTAAATGGACTATGTCTCTCTTGCTAAATAAAAAAAACACTCTTGATTGTTTCAATTTTAATTCTGTTTGCTCTATATGATAGCTCTAGGTGGGGGATTCAAAACTTCTACACAGAATTTGAAACTCATTAAGTATGCCTAATTATGCGCATTTTTCAAAAATTCCAAATAATGGATTTTCTTTATTTGTTGACCGATTTTGATTTTTTTTTTTTTTTTTTTTTTCCATCTAGTAGAGCTTATATGAGATTTACCAAACTTCTACACAGAATTTTGAAATTTTGATTTGAAAATTGTCTACATTTATATAGCTAATTTATGCAGAATTCTAAGAAATAATAAATGCTTCTTCTCCTTTATTTGTCGATCATTTTCAATTCCATTTGCTTTATATAGATAGCACTAGGTGGGGGATACTAAATTTTACACAGAATTGTGAAACTCATTAAGTATGTTAATTTATGCAAATTTTTCAAAATTCACAAACATTTTTTTTTAATAATCTTTTGAAAGATTTTTTTTTTTCCTAATCTGGTAAAGCTCCATGATGTTCACTAAATTTCTCTACAGAATTTTGAAATTTTGACTAGAAAATAATCTATGCTAATTTATGCTAAATTCATTTTTTTAAATGCTTCTTCTCCTTCATTTGTGATGATTTCAATTCTGTCATGCTTTATATGATAGCACTAGGCAGGTTTATTATAAAACCATTGTGCTTACTTTATTTGTACAGGTCAGTGTCTTCTTTAAACTACTATTAAACAATACTTAAACCAAATGATTGAGTTCACAGCCTCATCCACTCTCTTCCAAAATAATCCGCTACAAAGTCCTCAAAGGAGCTCATATCAGACCTCACACAATGCCTGAGTTGTGCAATTAATTGCTGACAAAAGGCTCATTTGCATAATTATGATCTCATATCCTCAAAGCATGACACGCCGATGTCTTTCTTGGGCACTTCACTAAAAGAATCTGAACTTAAAAGTTCTAGTGTAGGTGAGCTTTGATCAAATTGTACATGTACATTGTACATGCAATGCAATGGGATGTCACTCCGTAACCATAATGGTTACGGAGTGACACATTTTATGAGGCCGTATTTCTCAAACAAAACCATTCAAATATAAAAATTTTAATGCAATTGTAGGTATTGGTGTTCCAGATTTGCAAATAAATTTTATTGCATTAAAACCCATTATTCTAAAAATATTTAAAAATATGTGTTTTTGTGTTACGGAGTGACATTTGAGGTAACTTCATGTTTGCTCACTGATGGGGAACAAAGATCGCGAAGCAAAATTATGTGAAAACTTCATTTTTAATATATCCTGCTTTCATAATAAAATATGATCAAAGTATATTTTCATTTTCTAGGTACATTTCTCTACATGGAATTTAAATTTAAAAAATACAAATTTGACAATTTTAGTAATATTGAATATTAATGTCATTTTTAAACCCAAATGACCTAAAAAGGCTAAACCATCCAAGATATTGAAAATTTGGACTTTTAGCTGTCATATGATACCAAATTTGTCATGGAACCATGAATTGAAATTTGGGGGGTCATGTCCTTTTTGCTTGGAACTGCCCTTATGCTAAATTTTGTGCGGACGAGGAAAAATCGAAATGAGCTTTAATGGCCATTGAATGCGAAACTTAACACAAAGGCATGGGACGGCGTGCGAAAAATGGATTTTTCTTGATTGTAGAAAACTAGTCGTATCTCAAAAACTACAATGCTAAATTTGATGAAAAAAATTGCAGAAGAAAGTCTGATTTTCCTGCTTTACAAAAATATCAAACAATACCAGGTTGTGATTAATCTTCATACTATAAAAAATGTTTTCCACTTGTACCATTTTATTTGACACAGACTGTAGAAATAAACGAGACCTTGATTCTCTATTGCACATTAGGTCAATTAAAAGACACACCTACATGCACTGCCTACATGTACATGTACACACCTGTTCTCTTTGGCAGCATTTCATTTCATAAATACCACATGTGAGGTATCATGGAAAAGATAATCTTATCGCTATACTGATTTGTTACATAAATGTTGCAATTTTTGTGTGTGCGAAAAGAGATATATTTCTCTCTCTCTTTACTCTTGCCAATACATGTATTTGCAGGTCTAAATGAGATTTGAATAGTGCAAAGAGAATATGATATCGCTTAGGCTTCTCAAGTTAACTACTTTTTCATTCTCATTTTAGTTTCTCCTTCTCATGTTGATGTTGTTCTGCCCTGTCATCTTCTGACAAATTAATTACACTTTGTCTTTTTCTTGTCTGGAATATACTGTTGTAACATTGTATTGTGGGAAGACAAGTGTTTACTGTCCAGCGCACAAATTCGAAGGATGTCTGACTTTTGATGATTGTCCGAGATTTGGTTCATTTTGGAAAAAAAATATAACTTGGTTGATAATGTGAATTGTATTCACTGTTAGTTTTTCAGATGTTATATAAAATCAGGGTTCCATGCTATTCCAAAGGGGATACCATTTAGGGTTAGGTTTTTTTTTTTTTTTTTTGGTGGGGTGTTTGGAGTCCAAAATGGAGCCCTGTGGATTGGCTGTCAAACAGGCACATGCTCGCTTTGAGACCTTATACAAGATGTAGTCATGTACTTCCATAATCCCAATTCATTTAATAAGTTCTCTTTTTAAATCATTTTGCCAGCTAATTTTGGTAACAGTTTTGTTGATTAGATCTTTGTATTTTTAGTATTTTAGATTGTATTGTGGGGGTCCTCCTTGCAAAATGTATTTTAATCTGTGCATGTATTTGCAACATTAACTAATTAGTTAGAGAATATCTTATTGAATTGGTGTGGCTCATGAGGATACAATTTCAACATTTCAATATAAAAGTTAAAGATCATATTTTCCCTTAGACTTGATATGTGAGTATTGATAATATCCTTCAGTATCGCAATATTTCACTTTCATTTCACCTTTTCTTAATTTTAGATAAAAAAATGTATTCTTGAAGAAGGCCCCCCCCCCTTTCAAAAAGCTGTATTCCTGAAGGTTGAGCCGAGACACTAGGCGGTGCTGCACTATCTCAAGCTATTTCAGTAGCGTGCTATGGTGATCCAGTGAATTAGCCCGATCAGAGGAGATCCGGCTTTTCTCTCAATAGTGCGCTAATTGAAGAAAATCCAGAATGAGACATTTTAGGCTTTTTTGAAAAAAAAAATAAAACTGGTTTGTAGTTTTATCACAAAACAATGCGCTAGTTTGCGCGTTGCTCTACTAGCTTTAGATAAGTCCGAAAACACGCACCTGTGGGTATATACGCTAACGGTAGTTACCGTGTGCAACACAAATCGGGCTGTTGTTTCAAGGGCAGGTCATAGATTGTAATGCAAACTTTGGCTAAAGCTGGAGCTCATGCACGATGTTTTTTTTTCCCTGTTTTTTCCCCGATCCACCAATTAGTGCGCTATTTTTATGCTCGAGCTAGTGCAGCACCGCCTAATGTGTGAACACGTTATTGAGGTGATCATCTTGCAGGAAGTCTGTGGAGGATGGAGGGGCATGAGGATGTCGTTTATCAAGACCCATTTTGTGAATTAACCATCCTCAAAAGATGTTTCAAACATTCCTCATAACGAACGAGTGAAGCGAGCGGGGGCGGGGATGACTGCCTGGCTGGCAGAGGGCCAGACTAACCCCTATGTCCCAGTCACACCTGCGACACCAAACCCCATACTGATGGCAAATTCAAACGGTTTATATCCACTTGGAGCAGTTGGTCTAATTTTTCTGTTTGTTTAATACCACATGGGCTAAAGTAAAAAACTAACAATTTGGTCTGACTTCCCCTGTGGTCTAATGACCACATGGTCTATTAAATTGCCAATTGTGTCTAATATAAAATTGCATCTTGGTCTAATTCCCGAATGAATATTTGGTCAATCAATTTGTTGCAGGAAGTGATGAAGTGGCGTTAGACCAAGTGGACATTAGACGAAATGGAATTAGGACACAGTGGTATAGGCAAAGTAGCAATTAGGTCAAAAGGTAATTAGAAGAACTGGTTGTAGATGAAATGAAATTAGACCATGTGTTATGAGGCCAAACGGACATTAGTTAAAGGTGGGTTTAGACCAAATGGCAATTTCCAGATCAAACACAAAAAATTATATTACCTTGAATGCCAAGTTGGTGTTCAATTAGGGTGTGTCAATGTCCAGTTTCAAATTTATACACCAACATGAATCATGATGCAAAACGCACCATTCAGTTTCAAAAATTTAAAGCTGAATATATTTCCATCGTCTTTAAATTCCCCGCTCTCAAAAAACAAACATCTTCTCTCTTTTTTCACTTGCACCGGAAGCTTTCACTGCGAGAGCACATTTAAACACGTTTGAAAACTCAATCCTGTTCAGTGTCGCATTCTGTTGCAATCGTTATGCTCAAGGTCGTAAAATTGAAGCTGAATGTGTTTCAAAACGCATCTTTTTCGGCGTTTAAATTTTCCTCCGTATCGAGATTTGAAACACGTTTACTTTTACGACCGGGGATGGGGGGACAATGAAACACACTTGTTTCTCTTTATGTCAGCGTTTTGTATCATGATTCATGTTGGCGTATAAATTTGAAACTGGACATTGAACACACCCTAGGACTCGGCCTGGGGTTGGCTTGGTCTTTATTCCCAAACGAAATACCGTCTATCACCAGTTTGTTATTTGAAGGGACCAAGTGGTGTAGAACCAAGTGGACATTAGACCAAAAGGAATTAGACCAAATGGGAATGAGACAAACTGGTCTGCTGTTGACAAAATGGAATTAGACCATGTGGGATGAGACTATAAAATGGGTATAAGTCAAAGTGGTTTAGACCAAATGGCATCTTACCATTATCAATAAATCGCCAAGAAGGTTTTAACCGATCACACAAAAGATTATATTTCTGTGAATGGTAAGTTGGTGTTTGATTTTAATAGACTTGGTGGTGTGACAGCGGGTTTGAGAGCGTTTATGGTGATATTTCAGGTTGGCTTATTTTGACGGAAGGAGGATGTCAAAGCCCTCAACATCTTGAAAGAAAAAAGGTCTGCTGGGTGTCTAAAAATGATGTGAATCATTTGAATGTCTAATGGCATGTGTAAATATGGGAAAACATCGTCAAATTGAGACTATCCTTGCCTCTTTTTTTTTTGTCATGTAATATTTCTTTAAAGCCTTCCAAGCTGGTTTGCCCCAACTGTATCAGGACAATTACACCCAAGACAACTACCCCCTAGAAATAGGGTTAGGATTAGTTGTAGAGTTAGGGGGTAGTTATCCGGGGCAATTGTCCAGGGGTAGTCGTCCTAGAACTGTCCCATCACTTCATGAGTTGTGAACAATTAACACATTTTCACCTGTACTTTAATTATTTGATGTCATACATGTATTGTTTAACCTCCTACATGGAAATGTGCAGTTTTTTTTCTTTCTCCCTAGATGATGTCAGCACTCGAAAGTATAAAATGAGTGCATTTTGTGCAACTCATACATTTTCACCTTTTTGATGAAAATATTGAATGTTATCTTTAAAGGCCCGGTCCCACTGGCGGGAGGATTAATTGCGCATGAGTTGCGTATACAAATTTTGTTCATCCGCAATAAAAAACAAAAACAAAACAAACAATCCGCAGTTCATACGCAAATCGTCCTAAAAAGCCAGTGGGACCGCGCCTTAAGAGTGCTGTCATAATAAGTCAAATCTCCACATTATGCGAAAGCCGATGATGTGATGCTTCCCAGATGAAGACTTTGAGCATTCAAAGTTCCCTAGACCCTTTCAAGATCTTGTTGATGCTCTGTCACCATGCAGACGCACTGAAAACAGAGAAATTTAAAATGTTTTGGATGCGGGCTTGAAGAAATGATCTCGGACATTATGATGATAGATGGAAGGTGGAGAGGGAATAGTGATCCAATGTAGTCTTAAGTTGCTGTTACATCAGCCTGAAGTTCGGAAATAGCGGGCTTTCGATTTGTGTTGACATGCCACCTCAACGGCTTATTCCCTCGTCCTCATTGAAGCACGCTAATATGGAGTTTTCAAATTTTGTCAAGGTGCTGCCTAAGGGTGGTATCTCACTTTGCAGAGACCAGCAGAATAGAAAATTTCGTCTCCGCGACGGATAAAAAGTATTAGAGACGTCTCCGAGATATCGGAGACGGAGACGGATTTGGGACTACTTCAGTCTTTTTTTTCATAAATGGTCGCGGAGACGTCTCAGAGACGTCTCTAATACTTTTTATCCGTCTCGGAGACGTCTCCGCGAAGTGTAATACCACCCTTAACAAGGTTTAGCGATGTAAAGAATGGAAGCTTTTGACAAATAGTTGGAATAATACTGGTGGCTTCGTCACACTTGACGCTCAAAGTCTCTAATAGGTTGACATGCTCAAAAACTTGAAATGGCTCGTCTCAGCTTACCGTTACCACGGAGTCACCACCGCTGAGATCAGTGGGCATAGGGTGCGAAGAAGCCACCATTGTCTCTATCATTGTCAAAAGTTTCCATTCTCTACAGGTGTTGGATACATGACTTTGCTCTGGGGTTAGAGCATTGGAGGAACCGACAAATTGGGACAGCACCAATTGCTACAGGCTTGTATGCTATGCTGGGTTGGGGTAGCAATAGGGTTTATGTTAGGTTTAGGGTAAGGATGAATAAGTTAAAGTGTTTTGTCCATAGCTGAGGTTAGCTGAGGTTAAATTTGCCGTGGAGCAATTGCCGACGGAACTCTAATAAGCCAGAAGTCAGATGAAGAGAGGATTGATATCCCTTTTTCAGCTTAACGCAGTCCAAATCCCCTACTGTTCAAAGGATAATTGCTTGATTTAGGATTGAGGATATTCTGTTGAGTACAAGTAACGATTTCAATTGTTGATTTAAAGTTATTATTTACATGTGGTAGCCAGGAATGGGTGTTGCAGGTGTAAAGCTCTGGTAAACCCCAAAACATTAAATGACAAAGTGGTGGAAACCAAAAGAAAGAGATAATGTTTTAATAGCTGAACAGCAATTATCCTATAGAGCAGTACTTCCCCTAAAGGGTATAATCTGTTCCAAATCACCTCCAATGTACTTTCCATAATCCATTTTTATCAAAATAGATGTTAGTGATTACTTCATATATTTTTTCGCTCCAACTCATCATAGTCATAAATTTTTTGATGTCAATGTTATTCAAGTTCATGATTGTTGATGTCTTGTAAACAGGAATTAGGTGCCTATCTCTTAATTCCATTGGGATAAAACAGTCATCATCTTTGCCCTTTGATTTTGTTTTGATTTGCCGTTTATTGTGTGATCACATTGCCATCCCCATCTCTCTCTTCTCTCATTCTCTACTATATCTTAATACTCTGTAGTGTCTTTTAAGTGTGTTCATTAGATGTCTTCTTTATTTCTTTCTACATTATTATGTTTCTTTTGAACCCCCTCAATGTTCATTATTTGTTACATACTGTGTATCTGCCTGTCTCTTTTAAATTGCTAATAATGTCCCTCTTTTCTCCTTACTCCTCCCTGCCTCTCTTTATTTAATTTAAGATTTTGGAGTCTTATACTGTGCAATATTTATTTCTTTTATTGCTTAGCTTTATGATCTTTGCCATTCATATAGATTTTCTGATGAAGAGAAGCATTTTATATTAAAATATTCCATTACTTTTCTTGAGGTTGTGAATCTCTTTTTTTGTATCACTTCTCCTCTAATACACTTTTCTATGGGGGGGGGGGTGTTTTTGCTTATAAAACGATTCATTAACATCTTCCATTACTTTTCTTTGCAGTTGTGAATTATCACTTCTTATCACTTTTCCTCTCAATTGTAACAATTTTGTCAGTGGGAACACTTTTGATAAAAAGGTTTTATATAGATGTCACAACCCGAATGCAATGACCCTTCAAGGTTTCTTAAATAATTGTTGAGAAGATGTGACTTCAGAGAGGAATTATGGAAACTAATATAATCTGCCATCAGGATTAAGTAATCATCTTCTCTCCAATTGTCTGTCTGGACTCAAGAGACAATGGAGAATCTGCTGTTAATTGATGCTGATGTCTATTTTCAGCCTGAGTGTCATAACGAGTTGAGCAAAATTTCCTGATGAGTTAATTGAAACTTTTCCAAGATTGTTATTATCAAGCACCATACAGTAATAATATTTTTACAGGATCAAGAACAGTATATACAGACATCAAAGTTTGCACTCGATGGCAAGAAAAAAGTGTAGAGTCTTTATAGCAAAAAGTGTGGCATCAAATGAGTCACAATAAAGTAGGATGGAATGAGACATTGAATCAATGGCCATTTTGAAATCAATTTAGGAGCAACAAAACAAATGAAAACTACAAATAAATGTACCTTTATATCACATTTCACGCTGGCTGATCTTAGGAAGTTGTGAGGAAACTCCACTCGTTGAATTATTCTTTTTCCAAGGGATTCATAAGATTGATTCTGTTGGGGGCCAGGGGGGCATTTCATCAAAGGACCTGTCAGACATTTTATCTGACAAATTTGCTCTCAGCCAATCAGATGCAAGCATTCCAGTAGCTTATAACAGTTTGTTGGATAAAACGTCTGACAAGTCCTTTCATGAAATGCCCCCCAGGAGCGCTTTAACAGAGAAAGTTTGCCACAACAGAAGTGACCCTTTGCCACAACAGAAGTGACCCTTTGCGTCCACCTGCTACATACATGTACCCTATGAGAGCAGAAAAGGAATAACTCCATTTTGAATGAACCCTCCAGCTTTTGGCACATGTTTTATAACAGAGGTGACCATGTCATCGCAGCCTGCTGTAAACCTTATTGCGGCAAGAAAGGCTTTCAACCAATGAAATTACTTAGCTCGCGCTCTCCATGCCCTTTCGGGTTTCAGCCGAGCTGATGCTTCAAAGCAGAGCTATCCTACTCACTAGCACCTGCTAAACGAATGATAAGCAACTACTCCCAGAAATAGTTTAGGGATAGATGTAGAGTTAGCCTAGGGGACAGATTTTTGATTGGGGGGGGGGGGTAGTTGTCCAGGAGTAGTTTTCCAAGAACCGAATTGACTATAGTCTGTAGCTTAAGGCATCCAATGGACAGGATATGAGTTTTATAACTTTTTAACACAATATTAGCTTGCTTTTTCTGGTTTTCTCAATGGTTCTGTTTGGTATTTCTGCTTTATAGGAAAGATCTCTAGATAGAGAAATCACTGAGCTGTGATCCTCACGTTTGACAAACTGAGCAAACATGGGCAAGCAAATTATAAATTCTGAGCCAACATTATGAGGTGATTTTGCAATTTAACTAAAGCAAAGAAACAATCAGTCTAGATAATCGGAAAGTATTAATTATACCTTATAAATTAAGAGTCTCCATTAATGTGAATCCGAGCAGGGGGTACGATTTATTGCCAAGTAACCTATTAAGGCTTCCATGCTAGGGATTCTAAGAGGGGGGGGCTCTAAAGTAGAGCAAGGTTTATGAAAAAGAAGTAGAGAGGTTGCCATTCTAAACTACTTTCATGAGAGAAAACAAAATGTGTGTTTGGAATTGCTAGAAATTTATCAGAAAATACCTGGGCCCTCATTGCATAAAGTAACTTGCCTTCAATGGTAACTTTTAGGAAATACTGCATTTTGATTGGCTGTTGAGCAATGTTACCATGATATTTACTATTGTGGGCAAAGTTATAATAATAAACTCTTTATGCAACGGGGCCCTGGAAACAGGAAAATTGTGTATGTTGAGCATTTTTACTAAGAAGTTGTCTAGTCCAGGTTTAGGTACTCAAAAGTGAACTGTAAATGGTTTAAGAAAATTCCTATTCCTGATTTATGTAGTAATCTGCTGTACGGAAGTAAAGAGCTTTTAATTAGGATATATCAAATTCACTGCCCCAAAATTACAAAAAATCAGTTGTATTGTATTGACCACTCAAGCAAAATTGTTTCATTGTCTACCATAGTACAATGCAAGACAAATGAAGACTCTAGACTCAAGTGATTATTGCCAATCCGCAATTATCAACTTTATACTTAGTCCTTTTGCAAATCTTACAAATCTAGATTTATCATTTTTTAATGTCTTTTAGGTCAGGATGGACCCAACACACTGGCAGGCATTGATGAATCTTTCAAAGAGCTTAAAGAACAAGGGCATCTTGATGCGGCCTATATCTTCCTGAAGATGCATAGTGATAAGATCTTCCAGTTTGCAGCTACCCTGAGACATGTAAGTACAGTCTACTCCTATTATAATAAGCGCAGATACAACAAGGTTTTTGTTGTAACAAGGCACTTCACCAGGTCCTGATTTTGTCCAAAAATTGACAAAATAAACTGGAATATTCAAAACTTCCCCCCCCCCCATCTCTTTATAGGCATCTTACACCAGACATAAGCCTGATGATGGAGAATATGAGAAATGGAGCTGGCAAGGATTAATACAAAACAAATCTTTTGATTTGTACTATTTTTATCTAGATTTGTTGGTGAGAAAGTGGACAAAATAAATCTTGAATCCTGAATCTTGAAAAAGTGTTCTACACACATATCCCCCTCCCCCTTTCCACTCAGGCATCTACTGTAAAACCAAATTATGATGAATGGAGGGCTGGCAAGGAGTAATAGAAAAGAAATCTTTTGATTTGTACCCAGATTTGTTGGCTAGAAAGTGGACAAAATAAATCTTAAATATATTGAAAAAATGTTTTTTTAAATCTCTTTCTAGGCATCCTACACCAGACATAAACCAGATGATGGAGAATATGAGAGATGGAGAGCTGGCCGTGAGCTCATGACTACAACCTTCAACCCAGATCTGTTAGAGGTAAGGAACTTTCTCATTAATGTTCTTGGCATTTCTTAGGGTTCAACCTCTGATAACGCAAGTTTGAACATGTGGGACTGGGTTTATGATTTTCATCTGTCTTCCATGGTATTGAGCTTGCCAATCCATTAAATCAGAGCTTGATTACTTTCAAAATGTTTCTTCATGTATGTAGCCTGCAAAGCCAGTGGAGTATAGTCTACATGGTTTTAACAGAGATTTAGTCCAGGTCGCCTCATAAATTTTCAGCAGGGCATTGGCCCCAGGCCACTGCTAAAATTGAGCACTGTTGAGAAGTATTTTCTTTATTGATTGATACACTATGTAAACTCAAAACTTTGCTGGCCCTTTATATCTGTACCCCAAGCAAGAGTCGGTAAACGGAATAAACATACAGCTGTAAAGCTATAGTTAGGGAAAAAGGGTATTCAATTACATGTACATACATGTATAATTTCCTCATATTGTCCCAATTCCATAAGTTATAGACATTTGCCAAAATTATAAAGATCTGATGTGAATTCATGCGTCAAATTGAGTCAATTGTTTGCTATTTGTGCAAAGGCTGAGCATGGTTCCATTCGAAAAGTGGATATGATGTTTTATATCAGTATTCGTTTTGCAAGTGGTTGCCACGTCTTTATTAAAACTAGAAGATCAAAATAATTTCACTGTTATATTGCAAATTGTGGTCATAAAATTGATTTTGTGGCAAATCCCTTTGTGATGGTGCAGGGAATTCTTTCATTTTATTATACCATTGATGCAAAATGACACAAGTGTTGAATGATGCGATTTGTTGGATAGAACGCCTCATAATGGGGAGGTCGTGGGTTTGAACCCTGGCAATGCAATACCAAAAGATGTGAGTACATGTAGCTGCCACCCTTTTTGGTGTTGAACAAAAAAGGATAATGCAACGTCTTGCGCTGCTCGGTGACTGCTGGGCTCACAACTGGGCAAAAAGAATTTCCGTTTCGGACAAGAAAATTTTGAGCTTTTTTTTTTTATTTGGATCAGCTTTTCTCTCATAAATACATGTAGACTTTGGCTTTAAGAAATGATTTATGAAAGTCTCTCCAGCATATTATACTGCACTCATTAATAACTTGTTGATCGTCGCAGATCAGGCATAAAACCAATTCCCATGCTTCCTATACTTTCTTTCATGCCAAGTTTCCTGTCTTAGCCCAGTCTGTATCGTTGGTCTGATCCATTACGATGTCATAAAAAATAAAATTAAGATTACAAAGTCATGCTAACAATTTAAAAACTTCCCCTTTTGTGGTTTTCCCACAATGCATCAGTCACACCGTCGGGACCGCCCCAGACCGACACCGGACCGACCTTAACTATGCATTGTGGTGAATGGGAAGTTATTGGACGGTTTGGGTTCTGTTTGGAGTCCATTAGGGGATATGACCGAGGGTATTAATCTTATGCTAGATTTCCCTTTGTTTGCGTAGATTTTATTATTGACATGCATACAGGAAAAGGAGAGAGTGAGGAGAGGCAGAGAAAGATAGTCAAAGAGAGGATGTACTGGACAGAGATGGAGAGAGAGATAGAGAGAGAGAGAGAGAGGTGGGGGGATTGTGAAAAAATATCCTTGATATCCCTTTGTTTGCTTAGATTTTATTATTGACATGCATACAGGAAAATGAGAGAGTGAGGAGAGAAAGAAAGAAAGTCAAAGAGACGATTGAGTGGACAGAGAAGGAGAGAGAGAGAGAGATGTCGTGAAAGAGGATCAAAAGAAGAGAATGGATAAAATGGGGGGGGGGGGAGAGAGAGAGAGAGAAGAGGTGGAAGAGGGGATATTGATATGAATATATGTTACATACTTTTGCCCCAATAGCCATTCAAATAGCCCCCATTATACCCCCATTATAACCCTCCCCCCCAAAAAAACAAAACAAAACAAAACAAAACACAAAAAAATGAAAGGTTGATTTCCATACTGTTGTTACGCTGTCCGATCTTGAAAAATCATGCGACTAATCAATGATGTCACTCAAAATACACAAACAAAAAAATTACATTACTTGTACTTATACATTTAACATTTAACTCAATATTTTGTAATTTTTTAAATTGTCACAATTTTACTTCTCTGTCAAAACAGAGATGTCAAAATTATTCCCAAAACAGTTGCTTTGAGCTCCAGGGTCTTTCCATGCAAACATGATTTGCTCAAATTTCATTATGTAATCAAACACTAATAAAATCATTGACACATACACGACCATTAGTAAGAAGTAAGGAAATTTAATTATATATTTACAATATGAAAAACAAACTTTGGATATATCATGTTTATGACAGATACATTGCCCTACGGTGACAAAAGAAAGCAAATGACAGATCAAAGAACTTTGAGTCATTGATGTTTTCATATTTTAACGAGTATGCTCTTTTTCATCGCCAATTTTTTATTTTTTTTAAATTATTTTTTTTACATAATGCTCATCCTGCAAAGAGATACTTTGATATGTCAGGCATTGTATTGCTGATGGTGAAAACTATTGCTCTTTTACTTTCTACCCCCATTAGAATGAGCACAGACACACTAAAATTTCGTAATAACGAGGCGATGTCCTAGCTCGAATTCAAATCATGTGCACAATGTATTCACAATAAAATTTGATTATGACAAGGTTTTTTGCTTTGTCCTTGGCACCTCGTTAAAATGACTGTGGACTATACTGGAAATGTTATTTTGTCACTTGCTTCCTTTTGCCAAAATTGGACTGCATACACATGTTTGTATGTATGTAGTTGAGAACAAGAAGGACCCTTTGATCCAAAGGTATAATATGAGTTTACACTCTTCTTGCTCTGAAAGTTTCAGACATCGAAGATATAAAAACTAAAGCATCCAAATAAATATTCCTAAGAAAGATGAAAATACATGCTTCCTGAGATAAACAGGGATGTCATTTGAAAAAAAAGCAATACATCTAGTGAATGAGAATACTTCTGATATGTACAAAATATAATAACATTTGATAACATTTGATTTGTGTGTGTGCTATAAATTTCACCTGACTTCAATGTTTGTCAAATGTGACTGCATCATTTGAGTTCCTATTACAGAGACCCAATGCAACATACTTGAATGACATTTATTCCATCTAAGATACTTGTAGCTCAGCATAATTTACGGTGCGGTATTTCAAACATACCATGATTCATTTGAAACTATTTATTTTGAAAATCAAATTTATAGTCAGCATGTCTTTAGTATCATGATGAATTATCGAAACTGTTACCATGTGAATGAATGGGATTTCTCTTTATTTCCCATCCTTGAGATCAAACGTAACTTTGAACAAAAATCTAAAAGCTGTTTGAAGAGCATTTTTTTTTTTACCTCTTGGTTCTTTGCTTATTTGTTCAAACATATTTTGGATCTTAAGTTCTTGGAAAGTTGTTATCAACAAATTTTACCTTTCTTCTAGCAAGAATATCGTCACTGCCCTAAAATAGGGTAGAAAAGGAGTGAAATAACAAAAAATTGTGTTCATTTCTAAAATTGGAAAAATAAAAAATTGTTTTTATTATATTTTCCCCAATAATTTTAGAAGTAAAAAAACATTTTCTTGATCCTTAGGATTTGGAATCATCAAGTGTAATGTTTTATGAGCAGATAAAACAATTTCTGAACTCTTCAACTTCCTGTACGTAGGCCTTTGGAAGCTGAAACTTTTTGTTAACTTATGGTTTAAGAAAATGAGGAAATATAAAATAATTATCATACATCCTCTTCCAAATGGTAATTTGGCTGACTTTCAAGGCTTTTGACACATTTGACCATAGAATGGTAATGTTCCTCCAAAAAATGTTCCCAATAAATTTAAAGCATGATGCGATGGTTTTGTAGCAATAGACATCAAAATGAAAACAAATATGGATTGATGTACAATGTAGGCCTACATGTACATAATTTTAATATATAGCATATAATCCTCAGGAATTTTACCATCTATATACAGTTGAAACTTTATAAAGAGGTCTAATATAACAAGATTTGTGATATAAAAAGATAATTTGGCTCTCTGTATTCTTTTACTTTACCCTTGTATAAAGATAGTCCTGATATAAGAAGGCAATTTTTATGGTCTCAAGGACCCAGTTATGCATTAAACAAGTTTCCACTGGAAAAACTGCACGGCAGTCATATTTTTTTGCACTTGATTCTTAAAACGAGGTACATGTACAAACTTTCTCATCCTATGGTTTTGATCTCTGATTCTATGATTTTCACAATGAATGTTTTGCTCATATTTAGAGTGGTCTGTTTCACACTTGAAGGTGTCAAGTTCAAAACCGAGACGATGCACTAGTGGCCTTTAATAAGGCTAGTCTCCAAGCCAATGTTATGTCAAATTAGGGTAGCCTATTATGAATCTAGTCTCCTTATTCAGACTCTGCATCATGCACTTTGCCATGAATGTCAATATGGGTTTGTGCCTGCAAAGTAGCCAAGTCCTTGGGATTCGTTTCCAACAAGCATACTTGTGTTATGAGCAGTCTTTGATCTTGGATATCTCTATCTTCTCAAATATTCCTCCAGATTAGAATCAAACCAATTTTCTGCTCTAAGCAGTCAAACGTTTGCAGCCCGGTCAACATACCAGCAAACCTATGGTCACAAATGTTTGTACAAACGATGCATTCGTACAAATCTCTGGAGTTTGTAAAGATTTGTAGATGGCGCTTACTTTCTTACGGCTTTCTTAGGAAGGTTGTATGATCTTCGACAAAAGGGGGGTTTCATACAAAGTTAAGTACAATCTTGGACAAGACTATCAACCAATATTTGAACTTACAAAACAGTCTACGAACAATGGTTTCGTGTGGCCTTCTTAAGAAGTTCTCCAAAGTTCTTACAAAATGTTCTGAAAATGGTTTGCATGACGTCGGTTCGTAACTGCCTTTGTGACTGAGGCTTAAAGCTGATCAATGCTTCACTCAGATCAAATCAATCAATCAAAGTTTCTTGTTTCATTCAGCACAAGACTATTTTCATCCAACTCTTCCCAGTCTTCAATCCTCTTTCACCAACCACCCTGAGAACGTTGTCATTTTAGCCAATCCTCCATAGACCTCATTGTTACTATGGAGCTGCAGCCACACTCTATCACCCCTCTCAAGATGCAGAAGCAAACTGTTACTGATCCCATCGTAATAATCGTAACCCGCATCCTCGTAAATCGCGGTCAACATGTCACCATTTTTCATCAATTTAATATAGAGGTTGCGTGAGTTTGACCACTTATTTGCATGCATGACAAAGTAGTACGTTCCGTTTATCTGGCACGTAAAAACACTCCTCTCCGGATCAAAATCGTTTCCGATGTTCACAAATTCGTGGTTGAACTCCAGGATGCGATCGTCGTGGTTGGACGCGGTGACGACGTTCGTGCTGCCGAAGGAGAAAGCGGACCACCTCCTGAGTGCGTGTGAGTTCCGGCCACTATCGCCGGGTTCCCCCTTTGGGCCCCTTGGTCCCTGGTGCCCACGCGGCCCCCTAGGTCCCTGAGAGTTAACTGCGCCTAGAGGCTGCTTACCTGGGGCACCTGGGATCCCAGGGTCCCCAGCTGGTCCTCTCTTCCCCGGTAGTCCTATGGGTCCTGTATCTCCTCTGCTTCCATCTAGACCAGGTGGGCCGATGGGTCCAGGCTCTCCTTTTATACCCTGGATCCCAGGAGGACCATTGTTGCCGTTATTGCCATGGTTACCTGAGATGAGGAGAAACGTACAATATTGTATTTTATTTTTGAAAATGTTGCAAGAAATAAAATTCATGGCTCTCAATTTTACATGTACAGTAGGTTGCTTCTCTGTGTCAGTTTTCCTTCTCACAAAGTTGATCTTTCTCTGTTTACGAAAATAAGTTTTGTTGTGAAGCTTTAACCCTTTGGATGCGACGGGCTTCTACAGAAGCCAAGCGAGGTGTTCAGTCTGCTACGACGGGCTTCTACAGAAGCCGAGATAATTCCCTAATATATTGACAAACTTTTTTAGCTTTTCACCAGCTTTTTTTGGCTAAATTCTTGAGGAAAAGGACGAATATATATTCATTTTCAATATCCATGAAAGAAATAACTTAGTTACGTGGAAAAAAATCGAGAACAATTCACTTCATTCCAACATTACTATATTTTTTTTACATAAGAAACGAATTCCCGATCTTAACTTTTGGTGTACGCGTCCGGAGGGGAAGAAATAATCAAATAAAGCTAGCTCGAGAGGAGAAATACGAGAGATATATTGAGAATGAGAAGAAGAGAGAGAAATAGAAAGGTTAAGGGGTTAAAATAATGTTCGTTATTATAGATATATATAAAACATTAGTTGCATGGAGATTAAGCCTGTCGTTTTCCGATTCTAGTTACATTATATACGATAAT
>CALNVZ010000641.1:4693055-4736799 GCA_940671915.1 Paracentrotus lividus | reverse complement strand
TATAGGAAATACAGAATTGTCCCTATTTTTAAAATTTGTATTCCCACTTTGTCCCTATATTTGGACTCACAATGTTGGCAGGTATGTTATTACATAATCATACAATCACCCCCCCCCCTTCATTAGAAAAAGAAAAATATGGAATACCTGCATCTTGAAGTAATAACATATATTTTAGTGTTGTTTCTTTTTTCTTTTCAGAATGTATCTGAATTATTATTTTTCTTCTTCACATTAAAAAAAAAAGAGAAAAAGCCCACCTAGATAGAAAGAGTTTGTGCAAACTAATGATTCTATTTATTAAAATTAAGTAGAATTTCTCCTCAACAATAATTCAGAGGTAAAGCTGATTCTGTCTCTATGTTATCACATGACAGCTGTGTCGAACTAAAAATACATCCACACCTGACTTATTTCTGGGTTATTACCCTTTGTGCGAATCTATTTTGGTTTGATAATAAGGGAACGATCACATTCATGAGATAAAAAGTTTTATATCTGATGGAACTGTTGCACGAATGGAACAATTGGTAGGGGACAGGCTTTGCTGCCAGACTTTTTGTCAGTGTTTTTCATTTTGACATTACAATAAAAATCATAGAACAACCATAGAACATGAAACAAATAGCTCTTTTTTTTTCTTTTTTTTCTTTAATGAAACAAATAATTATCAACATAATTTATCGGAACATGTACACATGTACAATGTACATGTGTATATTTGGATATGGGAGAGATTATTCCCCCCCCCCCTCCCAAGGGCAATTACTCTTTGTTTTGTATTTTGAGGGAGAATATGCTGACAACAAGTTTTTAACAGATGATGCAATATATACAGCTCAGAGAAAAAAAATCATAAGACCAAATCATATAGAAGATAAGATTTAGGGGGTTTACCCCCTTCCCCCTGAACTGCCCCCCCCCCCAAAAAAAGAAGATGTTATCAGGCCCATAACAAAAGGGGGGAGGGGTTGGTGTTAGCCAGAGTGGGTAGATAGAGAGAGTGACGACACGCGTACCCAAAACTAGGTGCGCACAGTCAAAGGTCAAACATGGGAGCTGAAAGGAACTATTTTTGTGATCATTGCGCAATTATGTTAAGACGCATCCTGACCGCGCATCCTAGCAGCATATAATTAATACACATCAGCTGGTTGCAAAAAAGTTCCATTGGCACTGAATCAGCTGTTGAGGGCATCAACTGCTTATGAAATAGTTCCTTTTCGAGCCCTATGAAAAAATTGACCAATCAGAAACGACTTCCGTTGTCGCCACTCTCTCTATCTACCCACTCTGGTGTTAGCGTTCATGGCCCCCCCCCCCCCGCCCCTTTAGCAAAAGCTAGATCTGTCCTGGCAAATCTACCTGCAAATTATTCATTTCAATATTAAAAGTGTATGAATACAGACAGCAGGTACTCCACTATGAAGGGGTCTAGGATTTTTCCACCAAATGATCAAATAAATCTTGGCGAATCTTCAATGATCGATCTTGCCATAGCTTTACAAATGTTGCAGGAACCTCACTGTGACCTTATTCATTGATATGCGCACATGTTTCACAGCAAAAGTACGTGGCCTGTCCATCACAGTGGAACATATGCCTGAAATATCAATAAAAAGATGGCTTTGAAAGTAATGCTTCCTCAAAAGAAATTGACTTTAGATATTTAAAGCCCCTCAAAAAAGATTCAGCAATTCATGATTCTGAGTCTTGATAATTTTAGAAAACCTTATTTATTGATCATGCCACATGTTTTCACAGCAGTAGTAACAGTGGCCTGACATCACAATGGACATATGCTTGAAGACATCCAATGAATGTACTAAAAAAAAAAAAAAAAGAAGACTTTCCATGAATATCTACACCCCTCAAAAAATTCTGCACATGACTTAGCCTTTGAATATGACTTTGAGCCTTGATAAATTTTAGGATGCTTTTTCATCATTATTGACTTTCATACCATTTATTTTTTAGCCTGTTCAGCCCCCCCCCTACTTTTGGCTCAGCCCCTCCACTCTCAGATACACTCCAAGGCTCCTGGAGTCACCATTAACCAGTTATAATTGTTCTTTCAAATTTGTGATCCATTGCAAATATTTTAGTAACGGTGCCCTGCAGGAAAAAGAAGAACTCAACAAAACGTCATATGGCATACTGTAAAAAGCTTAGATTTGTAGGAACTAAAAATAAGAGCTGAAATCATTGAAAACTATAAATGTCTGCACGCATTCAAAAACAGACAATGCCATTTCCTCTATTAAAAGTCATGTGTTCATGTTGATGACTTGGCTTGGGGTCCAGCATACCCCAGACAACACATGTGTAAATGGTCCAGCTCCTCAAGGTCATAAAATAAGTGCACTGTCCTGAATAATGTTTTAATCATTAACTCTTGCTGGACAAAAGCCCATATATTTTGTGGTTTTTGTTTGATATTGTTTCATTCATGATGCAGATTCCAAAATTTTTACCAGATGGGTATTAAGAGAAAACATTTCTGACAAAATTCTACCCATTTCTGTTGCTTCACAAATCAGTGTTAGGTCCACATATGGATTAAGGGGATCTTCCTCCCCCCCCCCCAATAACTTGAAAACTTGTTCAAATCAGAAAAGTATGGTGCCCCCGTAGAGTTTCTTAGGGAAAGATCAATTAATGATATTTTTATACAGGGTCCCATGGAAGAACGGTATTGTAATTAATGAAGGGGTCACCTTGTTGAAATAAAACTTAATCAAATATCCTTCCAAATGTTTGATTGTTAATCACTTCCCTTTGTTCATAAAGGAAAATCTGGATCGGTAGATTATTTTTAGTGTACATGTATTTAGTATTATTTAGTGTAATTGGTAAACCAGATTTCATCATAAAAAGTTTTAGAGGAAATCATGCAAGTTTCAATAATGTTGTGCATGCTTGTCCTTGTAAATGTTGAACATTAGTTCACATTTGGGAAATGTGGATTGATAGATTTTATTAGATTAATTACAGATCATTCCTAATCCAGAATTTGTCATTGATATGCAGCTTGTTTAATTTATTACAGAGTAAAATGGAGTTGTTTTTTTCTCAGGGAAGTAAAAGATTGTGCAGTATGTTTCCATTCAATTTTTTGTTGTTGTTTAAAGAGCAAATGTGGATTGATAAATTGTTTTTTAAATTTAGGTTAATCCGAGAGACCAAATTGACAATGATGAAGCATATACTTTTAAAATGATGTCAAATGTTGAAACCTTAAGCTCAAATTTATTTTTAAAAGGTATCAGACTTTTCATCAGCTGAATTAAATTATTGGGATTATAGATTTCAATCAAATTCAGAATGAGTAGCTTGTACTGTATTCTAGCAAAAGGAGAATATTTCTAGATGTGTCATAAATGTATTGTAAGTTTATTACAAGCCCTGAAACTATAATTTGAAACTATGGAATGCTCCTCAAGGAGTGGAGATTGTGCACTTTAAAGTGTGGGATCGTAAATGAATCCAATGACGGTGGTAATAATATACTGTAAGCGCTTTGGTCTAAACAGGTAAAGCACTTTATAAGAAACCAGTAGTATTACCATTATAGGAAAAAATTATTTATTTAATATTTTTTTTTTTTTGAATAACATTGTTTTGTTTTATTTTCATAATGCAGCAACTACATGGCATTCACAACCACTACCAGCAGATGAAGCAAGATATGGAACTACAGGATAATCTCTCTATGAAACTGGTCAGAGAATCTATGGCTGATTATATTATACAGAGGTAATCACAGAACGTACCACTCCAGTTTAATAGTTCTTCATATTACCCCCTCCCCACCCCCTTTTCCTCTTCCCCAAACTAGTCTCTAGGCAGAAAAAAGATTCATTATTGTT
The DNA here is from genome assembly GCA_940671915.1 of Paracentrotus lividus. NCBI lineage: Eukaryota > Metazoa > Echinodermata > Echinoidea > Camarodonta > Echinidae > Paracentrotus > Paracentrotus lividus. The sequence goes on along the minus strand of CALNVZ010000641.1, from coordinate 4,732,930 downwards.
AAGTACATAATGCATAGTCTGAACCTGGGAGATTTGCTCAATTTTTTACGAACAACGTGGTAAAACACCATCCAGGTACCATTTTACCTGGATTGAATATGATCATCTAAAACACTTGTGCATTGGCAAAGACTCAATCAGTTAACCCCATATCATTGGGTTCGCAACTCGGTGATACACATCCCTGTAAATGTGTGTCCATTGACACCACATTTGCTTCTGTGACAGTTGCTCCAGCCTATGTTTTGTCTAAAATAAAGGGTTAGGTTTGCAATACGATTTATGGTTAGGATTAGGGTAGGGTATAATGTAAAGTCCGAGGTTGAAGTTAGTCATTCAATTACAATGTAGGGTACAGAATTTCCAGAGGAGTAATGTCTTGGAATCGTGTGTCTACTAGAAACAAAGCTCATGTACTTCTTTTTCATGGTTTTTTTTTTCAGGATTCATGTTCACCAGCCCTCAGATGATGATGAGGAAGACAGCGAGCAAGAGAGGAATGTTGATCCATCTTCAGAAAGAGCTGCCAGGATTGCCTCCATCAAGAAGAAATCATTCTCTAACAAGGGACAGGTGAGTGCATGATGGGGAATACAGATGATGATGATGATTATGAGGAGGATGATAATGGTGGTGATGATGGTGGTGATGATGATGATGATGATGATGATGATGATGTCGATGAGGATAATGGTTGTGATGATGATAAGGAGGAGGATAATGGTGATGATGAGGAGGGTGATTATGTAAATAGTGATAGTGGTGATGATAATGATGATGAGGATAATCATGATCATACTGATCAGAAAGACGGTAGTGGTGGTGATGATGATGAAGAAGACGATGATGACAGTGTTAATGATATGATGAGGAGGATGGCGATGATGAGGACGATGATGTGGTAATAATAGTGATGGGTACGAGGTGATGTATGATGATGAGGAGGAGGAGGCGGATGGCAATCGTAGTGCTGGTAATAGTGATGAGGGTGATGATGATAACGATGAGGGGGAGGAAGATGGGGATGATGATGATGATGATGATGATGAGGATAGCGATGATGATGATAGTGGTGATGATGATGATAATGATCAGGATAATAATGATGTTGTTCATGATTAGTTATTGGTGATGAAAATGGTAACATGACTTAATTGAGAGAGAAGGGGACAATAAAGTGCAAAGCAAGGAAGCACAGAATAAGTAGTCAGAATATAAGCATGAAGGTGAAGTGAGAGCGAAGCGGAGCAAAAACAGAACGATGGAGACAGAAACGCAAAACTAAAGCGAGTCAAAAGTCATCATTGACTAAGACAACACAAGGAACAAAATCAATTCAAGAGTTTACGATAATGAATTATACTGTACATGAACTTTCATTGGAACTCTGAGGCTCATATGTAGTTAAGGATGAAGTTGCATAACTAGGCAGGACCGTGAGAAAATTGCCAACATATGAAACAATGGAGGCAGATGAGCGGGCTGCAGTAATCTCATTGCTGTATCCAATACCATAAAAGTAAAGGTGTTCAAGCCGTGGAAAATCCAAAGAGGAGGAATCAGAACATGTGATAAACGTAGTATGTTGAAGTAAGTTGTTTAAGAATGCGATAACAGGGAGTAGGGAAAGCATAAGGTGCAGAGAAAGTAAGATACGACTTAGACATATAAACAAATGACAGGTAATAAAATAGAGTGAAGATAAGTAGTTACAAAAAGGCGGAAAGCTAGATGTTAAGTCAAGGAAGTTGGAACGCAAAGGAGAAAAAGAAAGACAATGTATGTCAAAAAAGTGACTATGAAATTAAATGGCGAATAAATTTTACCCAGTAAAAATAAAAGAAAGTAAGTAATGCACTAGAGAATAAAGAGACAGCGCAATAAAAGAAAAAAGAGTAATGTAATAGTAGTGTCGAATAAAGTATATAAAGCTGAATGATGATTAACTAAGGAGGGGGAAGAAGAGAATATAGAAAAAAAGCTAAGATGAAGGACAGGAGAGTAAGGGCCCGCGAGTACGGAGACAGGAAGAAAGAAAGCATAATATAAGAAAGATGGTAGGATTAAGAGAAAATAGAAAGTGTGGGAAGGCAAAGATAAGAATAAGAAGCAATGAGAGATAGGATAAGTAATGAGGGCGAAGAAGAGTGGCATAAGTAAAGGAGGACTGACACAAGGGATACAGAATATTAACAATAGACCATAATTCCAGTAAAGAATAAGTTGGCGTAAGAAAGAGTATAGGGCAAGAAGACCTACAGCTCTATACGACAAAGAGCAGCAAAAGAGAGACCAAGGTAGCAAATACGGATAATAAGGCGGAACAGGCGATATGGAAGGAAGTTACAGAAGTGCGCGCAAACTAAGCAGAAAATCTAGTTCAGCTTAAGCTAAAGAAGCGATCAGAAAAGTAAACAGCTCAAAGAGTCAAAGAATAATAGAAATAGAAAGAGAAAGGGAGCAAGTCAAAAGAGAAAGCAATAAACAAATTGAAACGAAGGTAATAGAACCAGCAAGGGAATAAGATAAACCGATAAAGCGTAAAAAGACAAAGTTACGGCTAATAGGCCGTGTCTAATGCGAGTAGGGAATCATAGCGTCTCGAAACCCTAGAGTCTGTAAGCATTTAAAAATATAACATACAAAGAGCAGAAGATAAGTAGAAGACGGTGGGAAGTAATAGTGATCCATCCGCTAGGTGCAAGAAAAAGGTCATTCAAAGTAGGAGGATAAGGGAAGACAAAGATAAAGCAGAGAAGTGACAAGAAGACAAGAAGGGCATCGTTGTGTGGTCAAACACAAGAGGAAAGACAGAAGCGAATGTTAGGGTCACAACAAAGAAGAGGAAATAGATCAAAGCAAGAAATAAGTGTAAGTAGCGGAAAGTGGGAAAAAGAAGTTGAAATGGAGAGAAAGAAAAAGAAATGATATAAAAGAATTCAAAAGAAAAACAAGGAAGATTAAAGGTAGGTTAAAATAAGGAAAATGGCAAATAGAATAGAGGACAGCAGTAGAACCACAAAAGGTGGGAAAGAAGCGCTAAAAGATAAAGGAGTAGAAATAAGCAGAAATAAAAATTAGGATAAAGAGATAATAGTAAGAGTATCAAAGTGAAGATAACGTGACAGAAAAGTAAAAAAAAAAAAATCACAGAAGAAGAAAAAAGTAAAAGAGAAAAGAAAGAAGGAGGAACGTAGAAGCTGTGCGGGGGACGAGATCAGATAAAATATGAAACAAGTCAGTATAAAAAAAGATAAAGGCTGGCAAGAGAAGAGAAGAAGACTAGAGATAAACAAGCATAATTAAGAGGAGAGTGGCCACGCCGCGCGAGCCAGGGTTGTGAAGATAACACGTAGTCATCAGGAGGGATCCGGTGGTGGGAAAGTGGAGGTCGAGGAGCAAAAGAAGAAGGGGCGCCAAATCAATGCGGCCAGAATAGACATGATAAAACGTAGAAATATCAGAGGGATGAGGATGGAGGCCACGGAGGACACAATCCAAAGGCAGTCAGCTAAAGACAGGAAGGAGTAAGGCAATGGAAATGTAGGAAGATAGGTGGAGCTGGTGGGTTAACCAACGAGGCCGTTTCAACTCAAGCACATTTGAACCGACCAGGCAAATGAGTGTCCATAACGGTCTCTCTACGCACCACGTATAGCCAAATAGTAGTCCGCACACGCAGTGAGATAGATTGCTGGAGCCACTCAAATAATTCTAGGCTGACAATGCAAAGAAAAAAGTAAAGTATTAACTTAGAAACTGAATGCAACGAACAAAACAGAGCTAATCCAGATACTGCTACTACTCCAAATGCTAACCAATTAAAACACATAAATGCCTAGAGTATTACTAGTGGATTATTAGTGATGTGAAACTACTGATATAGCACGATGTATACCCTGACTCTTGACTCATCCAAGCGTCCTGCACGATATTTTACCAATATAGGAAAGTATGCGATAAATTTAACGCGAAATATTTATTGGTTTTGGATTATTCATTCACTCATAATCTCCTCGGAATCTGGTAGCCGATAAGTCAGTGTCCCTTGGGCAGTCTTAAAGGAAAAAACCTTAATCAATTGGCCTGCACCAGGACCTTCTACTGTTTCAAAATAGATTATCTGATCTTATATAGTTCTTTGTATTAGCCTGCCTTTTAATGTATTGTTAAGCTATGCGTAGTTAGCTACAATATCCCAAAGTACACCGTTTTGAATATTGTACGTCTGCTACATATAATCTGAAGCATGTGAACCAAAAGAGGTGACTAGATCCGATTTATATGGACTTTTGAGAGCAAGAGACGAAGGAAGGTAGAGAATTTGATGAGAGAGACGAAGATGAGAAAAAGAAAAGAAAGACAGTGTGGAATTAGAATAATAAAAAAATGTCTGCTATGATGATCGTCAATATGCTAAGAAAGCCAGCGAATCAATCAATAAATCATTCATTTTCTATATGTATTTTTTTTCCCATACATTATTACGAGATTACATCTATTAACTGTATCCATTCATACAACATGATTATATGTAATTTAATAGGCTCACTTCTTCTCCAAAACCAACTAACCCTTTAACTACACTCATAACTCTTTAAATTCGCCGAGGTAGGTTAAACAGGGTTCCAAGCTCGCAGGTTCACCTCCAGGAGGCGGCCGCCTATCATCAGCAGCCGAGTAGCGAGAAGCCCTCCCTCTCCCCGAACAGGCCCAAGAGAGCCGGGCCAGTAAGAAGAGGATGTATGAAGGTCCCTGGCCGTAAACGCGGTGGGAGAACAACGCGACCTGCCTACGAGCTGGAAAAAAAGAAGGCGTGGCACATACTCCCGGATTGAGAAGGATTGATCGTAATGTTGAGGATGATGAGGGTTAAGGCATTATGATGATGATGGGTGCGGAATATTTAAAGGGGAGCCAACCTGGAATCTTAATTGTTTTTCTTTGTATGGAAAAAATGAGCAGAAAAATGGGGATCTCCCATCATGTTTTGGAACTGAGCTGACTCTCTTGATGGCAGACAGGCTCTCTTCCACGAATTGAGCTATGACAAACCCTAATGTCCTCAATGCGTGAGTGATCGAGAAAGCTAAGAGACCTGGCAAAACCTCAAAGGGATAGAAATCAATTTAGGATAGATTGCGTAAGAAACAAACTATTTTCTTTTTCAAGCAGAAATTCTATAGGCTAGAAAATATGTGATGAAAGGTGAAGAAAACTCTATCAATGGATAAACCAAACTATTATTTAGTCGTTTAAAGTCTTGGTTTGTGTACATTTAAATTGTGAGCAATGCTATCTTTCCATATGCTTTCGTTAGGTGCTTACATTAAGTGTAGTAAACGCTTTTTACTATTCTTCCTGCCTCCAATTGAAGCATTTGCTGTCCAGTTGTCTTTATCTAAACCAGTAAACCACAGAAAATTTTAATTCTGAGGTACCCGTTTAGAATGTGAACTTTCATTACAAAGGACAAATAAGGAGATGAGAGTTGAATTTTAGGACTAACCAGATTTTGTTTTGAGATGCTGGGTTTGCTATAAGCACTAAATGGTGAGGAATATTCTGAAATCAAAATGGCTTGGGTCTAAAATGTTGACATATTTCCAACGACTACATCATCATTCTATTATACTCCGCAAATATCTCTCTTTCAAATCATGGATAGGATAAAGCTGCAACTACTAGTCATAGCTGGTTTATTTCAGACAAAAATCATGTAAAAAAAGAGAAACCATATATTGAAAAAAAAAACCTATTCAAATACATATATCTTTTTCACAAAATGAGATCATGGGCTGCTTCTTGTTGATATAAAGCATAATGCTTCAATAAACACATTCTCTTGAAAATTACAGCGAAAGTAAGAAATATTTTTTGATAACAGCTTGGTAATCCAAAATGACAGTTTTAAGTATTTCCGTGGTATCGAGCCTGAATTATTGCAATATCATCATCACATTCTTCTGTTTGTGATTAAAAGCCAATTTGCGGCACCTTGCAGTAATACATCATTATAAGAAAGTCTAAAAGTCATGGTTAATTATTTACATACCTGAATTATAAATGATGTAAATGTATTAACATTTTCCATGATGACATCTCTAGTTTAAGAAAATATTTTAATTATAAGCAAAAAAAAAAGGTAAATAAAAAAAAGAAAAAAGAATGCTTATGTTATGACGTAATGCTAATTGATGGCTTTTTATTTGTTGTTTTGTTTTGTTTTGTTTTAGTTTGGGGGTGGGGTGGGTAGATATATACACACATGAAGGCATATTGTTCAATCTCGTCAAGACATACATTATCTTTTCTGCCCTCTCTACTATCTCTCGCATGATATATCACTTAGAGCATGACTAAACCCCGCCTTATGACTAGCGATAAATAGCGCAGCATCAGGCCACCAGCGTCCGACTCCATGAGAATTACATGGCAGTTTTCAATTTCAGGTCATGTAATTAAATTAATCTGTTGCTGCCTACATCGATTCTCCTATCAGAGGTCTGAACTAAAGATCGGCACTGATATATATTCTGTAAACATACTATTTAGCTGAGCGCTGAAGGCACGCGCGCCGATCGGCGGACTTAATCTCGACTAATCCGATATGAGAATCACCTGATAATAAAATAAAAATAGAAACAAAACATCAATCACTAAGAGTTTCTACAGTGCCATAATTATCCCGCCATGATATGAGCCTAGGGAATCTGCCAGACGATAACGCTAGTGCTCTTCACATCTTACGCAGCGAGGTGATGGCGCTAAGATCTCATGAATCCCATACTATAAATCAACTCTCTGCAGTATACTTCAATCACATCGCCTGAGAGGCAGATTTCGAACGACTATGGAACGCCTTCTGTAGTAAACCTTAGGAGGGCTTGCCAAGTACGTAGGGCAGAGCTGATTCTCCAGTGTATCGGCAATGACTGGATTCAATTCAATAACGGATCGACTGCATCCTAGAACACAATGCAATAATTCTCATCCAGAAGGAATAGCTAGCGATTCAATATTGAAATGAGATCGCTTTCATGCGCTTATGCATTGCTTGGTTTAATTCCTTCTGTTAATGGACAGCTTAGTGCTAACTCTTGTTTTATTCCAAGAAACACTCAACTTTAACAATAGTGATTAAGGAAATAGCCATTTTTTTTAAATACAAATATATTTTCTAAAGTTAAATACAGTTAACTCGTATTATACAGTGTGTCTCAGAAAGAACTATACACTTTTGAAATAGCTACCAAATAAGAAATATATGGTTCTTAGAGGGAAAGACTTATATGTAGATAAAGTTCATATTCTCAACTATTATTTGACACCAAAATGTCCCAAAATGATGCACGCTTTAATGAGCAATGCCCACTTTTGTGATGGACACAAAAACAAGGCTGCACAGGAATTCGCTATGCATTTTGCCACCTGCATATGGGCGGCCAAAAGGGCCAACATGAATAACACACTGTATGAGCAGAGATGCAACAAGATTTTGTTATAAGGGGGCACTATTGCCCATCTCAATTTCAAATAGTCCTGAAATAACCAACATTGTATTTTGTCAGTATGTAACAAAATTCAATTAAAAATAGGCATTGGGCTCATTCCTGAGAACCTCTTGTTATAACAGCATTGGAATGTACTTTCTTTAACAATCATGCGATTAAGCATCTGACGTCATTAACAAGTATTTTCATTCATTTTAGCAATCATGTGCATCAATAAAGCATCTGAATTTAATATTTGTTGTATGTCATTTCTTCTCTCCATATGCAGACTCTGATGGAGAGGGAGGTAGGAAGAATAAAGAAAGGAAAAAGCCAACCAAAACGAAATTATCAAAAGGTGAGGATGCTTGTACTCTTCAAATTTATATATATATATATTTTTTGCGTAATCATCAATATATTTGTACACAGTATGTTATTCAGTCTGCCTTAAAAGTTGTTTCAAATTACGGTGTATTGATTTGTTCTACAATTGCATGAACAGTTATCTTTTTATTAAAAAAAACCAAAACAAACATGACAGCTAATACACTATTACCTATGGGATCGCCTTTCCTTTGACACATTGGCCCGAATTCACAAAGGAGGATTCTGCAAAACCCACGGATCCGTGGATCCGTGGATCCGTGGGTTTTTTTAATTCACGGATCCACGGATCCACCAGTTTATGATTCACCAACAGTTGACCCAAATTATGACATATTATGATGCTGTGGATCTGTGGATTAATTCAAGTCCACCTTTGTGAATACCAAATTGAAAATCCTAGGTCCATTCCTAGGTTAAACCCAAGGTTGAAACCGTGGATTTTGCAAAATCCACCTTTGTGAATTCGGGCCAATGTGGTGGCCTTTTTTTTTGGGGGGGGGGTATTAAGAGAGCTGAGATTTAGACAGGATATCACTTGATTAATTACCTGGAGATAAACACAAAATTTGAGATACAAGGTTTCATCACCCCACGGACGATATGTCATATTTGAATAGTTTATCATTTTTACGAGGATAATGTTAGGGACATACAGGAGTTAATTATTGTGTTGCCTTCTATCATTGTCTGGATTTTCTCATTTATTTAACAGCAGAGACACAGGGGAAAAAGGAAAAGAAGAAGAAGAAGAAAAAGAAGAAAAATAAAAAGAAGAAAGGCTCGAAATCGGAGACTGACCAGTCAACAGCAGAAACATCAGGCGATGATATTTCTGGGGTAGGTGGGAGTGCTACATCAGGAACGGAGGACACGGGGTCATCGCCACGGAAACCACAAGGGAGGAAGAGAAAGAGGGGGTCATCTACGAGCGAGGCTGAGATCAGCGATGGGAAGAGAAGAAAGAAGAAGGGGAAGAAACCAAGTTCTGATGGAGAGAAAGACCAAGATCTGGGATGGCTGTGGCAAGATGGAGAGGAGATGGGCTCAAAAGAGGGGGAGTCCCCTAAAAAGGGGGAAACCCCTCAAAAGGGTAAATCCCCCAAAAGACAGTCTACCTTGTGTGAATCAGATGATCAGAGTCTCGGGTTTGCTAGGAGCGACCTGGAGGAGGATGAAATGACAACAGCTTCTCTGACACGAAGGAAACGGGGGAGGCCGAAAAGGAGCATCATGCCCGAGGAAGATGTTACTGCTTTTTGGAAGAATGTTTCGGGTGGTGCAGGTGGTGCACGACACCCATCATGTGATCGGCGCTGGTTGGGTTCAGTGATGGTGGAGTAGTGCTGGCGAAAGGAACAGGGTTCACAACCGGCGTCCACATTGACGTCAGGCCAGAAACGAAAGAACCTTTAAAACAGATCACCTCCGAAGAAGGTGCTTCTTGGTTTGAAAAAGACAAATTCACAAAAGGACCCAGTGTGAAAAGATCAAGAGATAGTTGAGGGAGGGGCAGGGGGATTGTCAGCTCTGAGAAAAAGGAGAAGACTGATGAAGAAGAAAGTCTCCTAGGAAGTCGTCTCGTCCCAGGAAGTAGTCAAGTAGTGAGGCATGCGCCTTTTGCTCTTAGAATTCATCTACAAATGTAGGAAGGGTTGACTTTTAATCTGCGATTTGGAGATTTTGGAAGTGCTGTTGGTAATATAAGTTGAGATCATGTATCAAAATGTGTAGATGAAGGACGGGTCAAAATTAGATAATGCTTGGTCTCAGTTGTCTGATTAAAATATCATGCGTTTTTCATATTCCTGTAAGATAATCACCCTCAATTATCAGGAATCCTCATCTTGACAACGATCATGATCACCATGATCAACATTATCATCTCTTCCATCATCATTCATCATTTCTTATATCATTATCATCATCATTCATCACCATCATCATCATCATCATCATCTCATCCTCACTCACCACCACCACATTTATCATCATCATCATAATCATTCTCACCCATCCATCATCACCATTACATCGTCATCGTCATCACCATCATCATCACCTCCATCATCAGCATCATCACCACCAACACCACCACCACCACCAACACCAGAACCATCACCATCATTATCTTCACTTCATCTTCCTGAATCCTCATCATCATCATCATCGTCGTCGTCATTTCATCATATTGTCAAATGAACATTTTATGCATAATGCCCCCCCCCCTCCCTGTCTCATTCATAAATATATTTTAAGACATTGAGACCAAAAAAAATTGAACCTCAGACTTTTACCATCACACTACATGTACCTGGAACTTGTCACTTTTCAAATGAATGCCAGGAGTTTCTGACAATGCATTTATTTTTGAATGTATCTCAAATTAAATATGTGCAACATATCAAATTCAATAGCGAAATTTCCTTTCTGTTTAGTCCAGATTAGGAGAATTGATGGACAGAAAGTTTACTTGTAAATACTCCCCATGTTTTAATAAAAGAATTAAAACACATTTTTACAGCAAAAGAGAGATACATGTATCATCAATTTGTCATACCAACAAAGGTTTGTTCTTTTGTTTGAGTTTGCAAAGAGAAGAGAATAGATAACGCAAGAAAGAGGGAAACAGATAAGAGAGATAATAATAATAATAATGACAATATTTATATAGCGCAACATATCCATCTCAAGAGATGCTCAAGGCGCATACAAAGAGCAAAAAATTAACAAACTAAACATAAGAATAAAGAACTAGACTATAAACTGCTGGTACGATTTAGCAGTATGCATTAAGCATTAGGTGAGTTTTAAGCGCTGCTTTAAATGTAGAAAGAGTATTAGCCGTCTGAATAGAGAGCGGTAATCTGTTCCACAGAAAAGGTGCAGCAGATGAAAATGCTCTGTCCCCCCAACTTCGTTTGGTACGTATTTCTTTGAGCCTTACATTATTTGAGGAACGCAAACCAGAACGACCTGAGGAATGGAGAGAGAGAGAGATAAAGAGAGAAAGAGAAAGAGAGAGAGAGAATTAGAGAGAGAGAGGAAGAGAGAGAGGGGACCAGATAAATGAAGAGAGAGAGAGAGAGAGATTGGGAGAGACAGACTGAGATAGAGAGAGAGATGGAGAGAGAGTGAGAAAGAGAGACAGAGACAAAGATACAGAAAAAGAGAGAGACAGACAGACAAAGACAGAGAGATAGAGAGAGAGGGATGGAGGGGGAGAGAGAGAGCAAGAGGTCCTGGGGAAGCAACCATAAATGGAATGGTATCCTACATCGCATACTCTTGATCGTACAATGGAAACTCGTTATGAAAAAGTCCGATACAATATTCTGATATAACATGACAATTACAAGGACCTCGTAAAAACGAGTTTCCACTGTGCATCTTTGAGCAATAGGCCCCTGAGGGGTAATTAGTTCACCGATATGCTTATCTATTACTGGTATGTTCTGTTTGTATTAGAACCCAACTGAGGGTGGTCTTCCCCTATAAATACATGTAGTTTATGCAACAGGTACATGTGCAAGTTATGACTGAGCAAAAAGTAGATCCACAAAAGCAAATGCCTGCAGCATTCCAGACAAAATACAAAAAAGAGACCAAGTATTCTTTGAAAAGATGTGACATTACTTTTTAATCTTCTTTATATTACATTCCTACAAAACTATACAGAGTTTGCAGTTATCTATTCTACATAAACGTACCCAACATCATCCTTTCTACATTCGTATATCTGTAAAAGATGCCTAGGGCAATTAATACTCTTTTAACCATTAGTAAAGCACTTCCTTCTCCATATACAATGTACATGTACTTTATAAACTGTACATGTATCTAGACTTTTCCCAGTCTTTTTTAATTAATTTTGACCTGTCAGATACCATAAAGGACGCTGATGACAATTAATACTCTTTTAAAACCATTAGTAAGGCCCTTCTCTCTCCCTATACCTTAATAATAATAATAATAATGTGATTTGTATTGCGCACGTATCCACTCCGTAGAGTGCTCAAGGCGCATCATATTATTATTACCTGGCTTAGCTAAGCTACCCCGAAGGGCGCTCACAGCATTCAAGGAATTTCTTCCTACCTTATGTCATCATCTACGCAGACTTTTCTAGGTCTGTTCAATTTCAGATTGACCTGATTTCACTGAACTTCTCCTGGGGTTACATTTACGATGTACATTGCATAATGTAAATTGAGTTGGTTTACACAATTACATGACTAAACTAAATATAATAATAGAGACATTTACATTGGATGTGGAGACATACCTACATGTACAAATGTATATGTGCTACAAAATAATGCAGTTTATTCCAAATTACTGAAAATAATGGTATTTTATAACATATTCTGTACCTGTAGGCTTGTACCTCACATAATCTTGGATTAACTATGAGTATGTTATATTGGACGGGTTATATTGGACGGGTGATTGTAGGCCTACAGCTTGCTTTTCAGAAAGGGAATCACACTAGAAATTAACGACTTGTCCAATTCTGATAGAATTTATGAAGTTTAGTTTTGAAGGAAATATCATTTTGGCTTTGACAAGGGTAACGGTTGAATAATTTTGAGAAAACTACAATTGTACAGATATTTATGTAGCTACAAATATACATGTATCACATACCCTACATGTATGCTCTCAATTTACCCATGTGCATGGGAAAAGCAACATTAAAAGATGTACATAAATGAAATAAAGATATGTGAATGGATTACACCTTGCATGTAGAGAAATGTACATCAACACTATTCGGTATTATGCCGCAATTACCATAAGGCTTGGTTTACATAGAAGTATACGGGATACGATTTTCGCTACTCGCTATAAGGGTATAGCGGCCTATTTTGTACTTTTCGCCGATGACATGGACACTTTGGATAAAGAAAAAGAACAAAATGACTGGCAATATTCTAGCAATCAACTACATGGTATACAGGAATGTTGAGTACAAAGATATGACATAATAAAAATTGACTTTCTGAAAATATAGTAAAAGGCACATTTTAAATTTTGTATGATCACAGAATGAATGTACATAAAATATTCAAACTAACACCTACTGACAAATTCCAGTCTCTTTCTATGCAATAATATTATACCAATTTTTCTTCAGAACTCCCAAGATACATAAAGTTGTCTACAAACACACAAAAACATGCAAACAATTGTACATGTACATATAGCACAAACTTGACATACATGTACAATGAACATGCAGCATCGGTTTGCAAAGGTACAACATCTATGTGTAGATCATTGTCTAAAAATCCCAATGCATTGACCCAAAGTATCTCCCAGACTCACCAGGCTTAGCGTACAAACAGTACAGACCGACATACATTGCAAAAGGGCACAAGTCTCACATTAAATCATCGCCTTTAGTCCCTTTCAAAGCTCAGAAAAAACAGAGACTAAATCCTGTTTTTCTTCCTATCAAGACTAAACCAACGAAATTATAAACATGTACATGTATGTATACAGACATTGCAGCATTTATTATACAAAGCAAATTTCATGCATTTCAAAGAATCAAGCAAAGTGCATAACCAAAAACAAATCTTTTCTTGGCATCAAATTTCAAAATATATTGCTTTTGTGAGTTGTAATAGTTTCAAAATTGGCAAAAGCTGTTGAAATGGCTGCTTTTTTCATGTTAACCTAATATCAATTTTAATCATTCTATTAAAAGCATATACCATATACAGTCTGTGTCAAATAAAATGGTACAAGTGGATAACATTTTTTTTTTGTAGTATGAAGATTAATCACAACCTGGTATTTTTTGGTATTTTCATAAAGCAGGAAAATCAGACTTTTTTCTGCAATTTTTTTAATCCCATTTGGTGCAGTAACTTTTGAGATATGACTAGTTTTCTACAATCAAGAAAAATCCATTTTTCGCACGCTGTCCCACGCCTTTGTGTATAGGATTCATATAACAGCCATGAATTCAGCGCTCCAGAACAATAGAAGCACGTAATTTCAATTTGTTCCTCATCGCACAAAACTTAGAATAACTTTTGTTTTACGAAAGCAAATTATACAGAACAAAGCGCATCAGCAAGGGAAATCTTTTGGCTTTAATTTGGTACCACATACACACATTATATGCAAATACTTCACACCTAAATTATTTTTCCCCCGACTGTACCATTTTTTTTTTACACAGACTGTATTTTTGCCACCACATGTGTGCTTGGGTAAATAGACCCCTCTTCACAAACAATATTGTAAAATGCCCTCTCAAAGTTATCGAGCGTTACAGTAGCAACAGCATGTGCAAAAATTACCATAATTTCACAACCGGTAAAACCCATGTCACATATCATTCAGGGGCCCGTGTATAGGCTTTAAAAATGGCCGTTTTGGCAATTTAGGTATGAACCGCAACGTACCAAACCTAGGCTTTAGGGACTTATTCAGGCCGTACCATTTTATTATTAACTTTAATTGAAAACAATTATTCTTCCAATAAAGGTTACAAGTAAAGTGGGTTATTACATTTACAGTACATCAATTTTTTGTAACCTTTTTTTTGTGGTTTACTGTAGTATGTCTTACATGTAAAAGGATTATTTAGGGGAAAATTTGAATTTATGAACTATGTATTTTGTGCGATGCTCCATATACTACATCTTTATATCAAGCATAAAAACAAATTACAACACTCGGCAGCAAGCATGTGCAAAAGTAATGGCAAATATATTTGGTCCTAAATATACATTTGTAATGTTTTATACGTATATCCAAACATAATATCACAAATATTTACATGTAGAACAAATTACCATTAATACTGTCAATTTGCCAGTTACTCATGAATTTCCTACATGTGTAGACTCTTATAAACTGTGTGCAGTGTAGTAATGATATGCACTTTTTCATCTATATATAATATAGAAGATATCTCTATGCTTTGTACAACTTGTGCCAAGTCATATAAAAATCATATATCATCTTCATACTAATGGTAGTTAGGCTAAAGCCTCGGTCACAAATGCCATTATGAACGGTTAGGGATGATGTGCGAATGATTTTCCGAAACCACCATTCTAGTGTAAACTTGTTTTGATTCTGTTGGACATTATTTTTTTATTATTACTACAACTCAAGTTTATCTTTAAAGATTGGTCAGTGGTCTTGTCTAAGATTTTATTCAACTTCGTACAAGACTCTCCTTTCGTAAGTCCATCGTACAAGTGTCATAAGAACGTCATAAGGAAGCATTTAAGAAATTAAGCTTCATCAAGAAATCTTTTCAATATTTGTGACCATAACCTGAGCTTGCCGAAACTCCATCCATCAATAATAAACTATAAACTATAAGCAGAATCTGCTTCCAAAAAAAAGATCGCTCATCCCTATTACATATATAAACTACACTAAAAATCAAAATCTCACAAACATATACAAAGTCGGTGTCTTACACCAAAACAAAAAGTCCATTCTTGATATGACAACAACAAAAAAGCATAAGCAAACAAAATGCACTTATATGTATTTCAGATCTGTTATAGAGCATTCGATTAATTCTCTTACACGTTTTGAGGCAAAAATATTCAAAAAGCAGAGCAATATTTACAGAATTAGAAGATGCAAAGAAGAAATCAACTAAAAATTATTCTTTAAACAGTCCTTAAAACAAACACTGATACAATGACATTTCATTATAACGAGGCAGTTCTCACAATACCAATTTGTATAAAGCCAATGGCCAGGATTCTGAACTGTGGTCTCGAAATAAACTAGTTCAGGTGCAATCGAACATAAGGATCATATCAAAATTGTGTAATCCCAATTTCCAATCACAAACCGTATTCACACACCGTATTCACAAAGGTGTCCTCAGTTAAGCCATAGCGAAAATCTGTGGTTTTAACTATATATGGGTAGCAAAACGTTACACAATCTGACTATGTTGGTATGTTCCTTATTTGTTTACTTGATTCTGGAATCATGCTTTAATGGTGAGGAAAACTTTTGTACTCGTTCCCAGGAAGTTATTAATAGTTTCAGTACCAATATTCTAATAAATGGAACATCTACAGTTTGAGATTGTGTCACATTTTGCTACCACACCGTTGCATTTTGCTAAACCACAGATTTACATGTAAGCCATGGGTTAACCCTTTCGTTGCCAGGCACTTTTTCCAAAAAACTGGATTCTCTCACTTCCTTTCAAATCTTCAAAAAGATAACTGTAGCAATACCCCTAGTGTTTGCATCCACGCGAAAACTATCATTTCCAGCTTTCCAACGGTACAAACTCAACAAAAGAGGGGGCTTTCTTGCAAAATGGCAGTAAAATCCGTTTCCCTTGTCACCAGTGTTCTACGGTACCAAAAGGCGACTATGGTAATGAGAGGGTCAACTTAGGACACCTTCGTGAATATGGGCGAATGTGTTTACTGTCCAGTATATTTTCATTATAGCGAGGGAATTGGCTCCGTCCCAAGCACCTCAATACAATGGGAATGGATTGTACCTAGAACCAATAGAAAAATACAACAAAACAAACTTGTTCAAAAACCAGAGACAAAGAACGATAGGAAGCAAGCTACATTACAATGACAATAAAATAAATATAAGCAAAGGCCTATTATGAGGCAACAGATGTTTAACCCCTTAGCACCTAAACCGCCCTAGACCGCCCCTCAGCTTACTCACTAAACCGCCCCAAACTGCCCCTGTTTTATGCAGGCTATAGTCATGATAATATAAAAAATATGTGATCAAACATGACGTTATTTGTTGTGCATTACACATGGGTTGTGTGCTGTCCGATTCTGCACAAAACAAGTATGTTTTACGAGTACTTCTTATTGAAAAAACTCTGATGTATATACAGCAAAACCCTTTCCGTTAGGGAGTAAGCTGACACTTTTCCTGCAGTCTCTAGGTGCTAAAGGGTTAATATCTCTGAAATGAGTGAATAGATGTTTATTTTTTAAACTCTAAAATACATCTACATGTAAGTGTTCTTTACAACAAGAATCAACAGTTCAAACTGGAGATTTCAAAAATGGTGAACAAATGTTGTGACATGTACTGAATGAATATACAATGACAAAAGCAACATAAAGCTATGCGAAAATAGTGAAGAAAATACTGCCTTTTTTTCTTTACAAGGCAAACAGAAAAGAAAGAAAAAACATTGCTGGATATCTCATACAAGGCAAAATCAACAAATAAAATGTAAAAAAAAAATCAACAGACATTGAGCCTGTGCACAAGATTTCAAGCATATCTTATTTGCATGCTATTTTATAGAATATCATGTACGGTACACAAAAGTATAAAGTGACAGTATTTCGTACAAACATGCATATATATCAATGTTTTGAGTTTCAAATTTCGCAGCCGAATCTCAACTCAATTTCATTCAAAAGTACTTCTATGTCACAACACCCTAGGGAGATTTCTATACCAAATAAAATATTTACACTTTATATTTTCTCCATCTGGGCTATAGCTGCTCTATAAATTAAAACTTATATGGATATAAAAGTCGCTGTATGACATAATTTCTAGATTTCTTTCACTTTCTCATTCACACACTGTAAGAAAATAGTTGTTTTCTGATGCACTCTTTAAAATAAAGGATGCAATATATTATTTATGGAAATCATTTTAGCCCCTTGGGCAACGTGAATGGAAAGTCTGAATTACGACAAATTTAGCTGATTATGTGGTTCATTTGTACTATGCACTGTACATCATCACTTGAGTTGACAAAGTCTGGTATACTCCTGATGTTATCTCGTAGCTGATTCTCAGCTCATTTAAACTGCAGCAATTCAAATCTCATCTTACTCTCAAATTTGCCCCTGCGCAGTAATCATTTAATACTAATACACTGTATTAGACACCTTGGAGGATATACAAAGAGGATGGGGAAGGGCTTCACAATTGTCATGACAGTCTCATTAACTCCAAAATTCATATTAATTCATAGCTGATTTTGACCTAACCAAAATTGCAGCAGTTCAAATCACAACTTACCCTTGATTTAGTCTATGCAGTAATCATTTTAGACTGAACAAGCTTGCAAGCAAGCAAATGGGAGGCCGAACGTGCAACACTGTACTATCGCACACATACCATCCAAAATGTACCGTCGCATGGTTAGATGACGTCACATTATGATTAAATTCTTTACGCTCGATAAAAGTCCAATTAAGATTTACCTGTGGAATCAAATGTTTTGTTTTACTTCGCGAGGTGAATTGAGAATCTTTCACCTCATGCAAAATCTTGTACCAACGCACTCATGTCTACTCACTATTTGTATACTACGTGGGTGGGGGGAGAGTAGGTCATCGCTTGTGTCTCTGATGTCTAAGTAGCGATAGCAGGGGTGGGGGAAATTGTTGCTTGAGTTGACAAAGTCTTGTATACTCCTGTTGTCAACTCAAAGCTGATTCTAGGCTGACCAAAACTGCAGGAGGGGGGAGGTCATCGCTTGCGTCGACAGAGTCTCTTATGTTCCTGATGCCAATGCACTTGTTGGCAGCTGATACTGCAGTAGGATGTGTTCCAACAGCAGTGATACATAGCCTCCTTCTCACAGTTGATACACTGAAATATAAACCAGAACATCTCATCAGTCAACCAATTCAAGGCAATAATAATGACTACACCCACGTACCTCAAGTGCACCAGCGCCAGCTACGACAAGAAGTCTAGTTACTGCTTTGTCATTGCAAGGTCTGTAGATGGTAGCGGATCCAGCTTTCGAAAGCTCACCTATTTCAATGTAATTTACTGATTGTGACAAAAAGAAGTTTCATAATTATCTACTCCAATCAGATGAAACTCACGGTGAGTTCAAGGAAGTAAGTTACGAACACCTTTACGGATGAGTTTGTGCTGAATGTTTGAGATTGCGGTTCGTATAGCACTTAAGAATATGTTCCATTCGTTCTCAAAGTCCTTCGGATCTTTACGAACAACTTAGTGAAACACAACCCTGTTATAATACCGTCATTATTAATTAAGACCACCTGAAAATTTGTGTGTTCAGAACATGAATTAGGTATATTTTCATTGTTATGTTTGGGTTATTTGACTGTGATTTATTTCATGAAACTTCCATACACCTTCAAGAGGTCATTAACTAACATAAGCTCATATCAGAGAGGATTTGCATAGAATAGTCGTGTATGTCATATCTAGATCATGGAAAAAGAAGAATTGAGTCAAAAAGAGCCTGAGCTTTCATTCCTAGAAGAATCTTTGTCAGAGTCAAAATGACACACATATATAGTAACGGATAAATTGACTCATAAAGGTAAGAAAAGTACAGCAACATGCAGGGATGCAGAGAGGACAAAAGGAACAAAAGGGGGGTCATTAAAGAAGCGAGGGGAGAGGCAGCCAATAAAAACACAGAGAGGTAGGCAACATCAAAAAACAGGAAACAGACCAAAAGGGGGATGATTAGCTGACTGAAGTCAGCTATGTAAGTATAACAATGAAGGGATTAAAGGAGTAGCAAAGGGGCTGAAAAGCCAAGAGTAAGAGGGAAGAAAAAAAAATTGAAAATAAGCAGAAGAAAGTTGTGAGCCTCTACATTGAGACTACTCACCCATTGCTTCTTTTTGGTCTGGGATATCTCATCCGAGAGTTTCTGGACCTGTTCACTTAGCTCCTTCTTGCATTTCTGTTCCGTCTCCATCTTCGCTTTCTGAATCTCAGAAGTGAGTTTTTCCTTCGCATCCTTAAGCAGCTTTTCTTTCTCCGTTTGCCATTCTTGCTTGGCCTGTAACGATGATACAATGAAAGGTGTTACGTGACAATTTATGCATCTCACAATACATGCGCCACCAACGTTCGTTATCAAGAGAGGTCTACAAATGTAGCCCGCATTGCAAAAGAGAATTGAAAAATTAAAGAAATATCTAACTAAATGAGGCACAGGGAATGATAAGGATTTAATCAGTAGAACTACAAAAGTGATCACAGGAAGACTGCAGTGTTTTTATTTGAGGCTTGAAATCACTTTGAAAGAGAAATGCAGAGGAGTGACGTCACAATAAAGGCATAACTTGCGCATTCATTCAAGTATTATGAAACGCACAAATTAGGAGGAGGAGGAGGAATATCGGGTTTTGACAGACGTATATCAATCAGATATGATTATTTACGTCTGGGACTGACCTTTAACGTTTCATGTGTTACATGAAAATTGGACTTCATTGGATCTGGATGCAATTGTGGTAACCCAGGACAGACCAGAAGGAGGGAAAAGGAAAAGAGGGAGACCACATCTAACATGGTGGAGAACAATTAAAAGAGACCTCACTGATCGAGACACAACTTGGAACGAAGCAGTCCTCGTAGCCAAGGATCGACGCCAGTGGCGGACCCTTGCGGATCAATGTCCGCATGTAGATGGAACGAGCTAAGGTCTAAGGTAAGGTAAGGACAGACTATCCTTTACATAATTGATAAATTGGTATAAATTCTTCTAACCCTCTCTAATGCATTTTTGACATTCTGGTTATGACTAAATTTTCATCAAAACTGGATATTACATGTGGTCTACAGATATCGGAAGGAAAATTCTTCTGACCTTATCTAATGCTTCCTTAACCGCCTTGTCCATCTTCTTCTTGTATTCAGCTTCTAGTCTTGCTCTCAGAGCCGGTGATGATGCCTTGGCAATGTCTTCAAGCTTACAGGTGGCTGTCTTTAGACTTGGCGTGGTCTTTGGTTGATCCTTAGCAGTACCTACACAAAAAATTTAATTTATATCTTATCTTTGCTTAACTTTCACTCTCAATTTTTCCCTTTCTCACAATCCTCAAATATCACTTCCCCTCCCTTCTTTTTGTAAATTGACCTTCCTTCCCCTTCTTATGTTCCATTTATTCATAATCGTCTTAGACTTAGATTGATTGTATTGCATTTGTTTCTATATCTTTGTATTTTTTTTCCCCAATAATTTTTGTTTTAGGTTAGCACCTTGCCAAACTTAAGGGCTCCAATCACAAGCTTTGCTTTCCAGGGGTCCTAAACCTCTCATTCATCATATTGTACATGTATAAGATTTTACTATTGTTATCATGATGTTATAATGATCTTTGTATGATTGTTTGATTGGTCTAAATGAATTGAACTTGAACTTGAACTTGAACTTGAACTTGAACTTGAACTTACCTTCTTCCTCGAGAGGCGGTGGTGGGGTGTCGTCAAGGGTGTCGTCCATGGAATCATCTTCCACTTCATCCTCGGGTTCAGCTTTGTCGACATCCGGGACGGTATCGATTGGTTCTGGATCCGGTTCCGATTCTGGCTCTGGTTTGGACTTGGGTGAGAAGTTAGTGGTTGGGGGAAAATTGTTGTAAACATTAAATTTCTTACTTCTCCCCTTTGCTTGATAAGAGACCTCGCAACTTGTGAATTTCAAAATTCCTATCATTTTGCACGGCTTATAATAATTTGCGTAACTACGCAGGGTCTTACTGAAACGCAAACACATACCTTGTTGATGGCACAGTATTGTATTAACATCCAAACAGAACTGTCAACCCATTTAATAAGATTAATAATGGCACTGCAGCGTCTATATTTAAAATAAAACATGTCCACAATACAGAGGTAGGGGGTTCATGCAGCAAAAGTTACCCAGAGTTTGGGGGAAGCTAACCATAGAAACAGCCACAGCACTGTGCAGCAATCTTGTGATTGCGCATATTTTACAATATGGCCATATGTCATGAGTTGGGTGCAAAATGCGTTACATGTCCAAAAATTTGTAAAAATGTACATTGTCACAATCAAACATCTCTACTTTATTAGTAGTAAGTCAGACACGTATAAAAGTTTATATTTATTAAAGCAGAGATTGTAAGGAAGATGACTAACATATTTTGTGCCTGTATAGGGTGTGTCATAAAAGATATACAGAGTGTTACAAGACAAAATGTTTAAAAACTTCACAATTTTACTGGCGAATAATTTCTTAATCTTTGTACCAAATGAAATGAATCATCTTGGATTGTGTTAATAAGACACTATGCTTCTAAAAAATATAAACTTGTAACACAAAATTATGTTTTCTAACCGCGCTACAGGGTGTCAACAAGGAGAGAATTAAAATGTGCAAAAAAGGCATGAATCCTTCTTTTACACTTGGATTACAACTCAAACAATGTTCATTGCAAGAAATATGTTTTCATTTAATTGTGTATCTACATGTATGCAAAGAAAATGGTGAAAAAGCACAATTATTGTTATAAAATGCACGTGGCAATTTTCGATGCCTCCAATGCATTGTCTATGAGGATATGTGCATTAAGTATGTTTTAATTGATTAATTAATTGATTAAATAACTTTTGAAAATATACTTTGTATTTGTCTAGAACCAGATCAATTCCAAAGAGAATGATAATCTCTCAACCCATAAGACCAATTAACTGGAAAGATATATACAACAAATAAAAAAGTAACAAAATGGGAATTCCTATGCACAACCGTGCCTCACCTAGTAATCCACCGTAGGATCCTCCACCCCTTACCCTACTCCACTCAACTTATATTTGGTATTAAAACCATGAGTATGACAAAGCTGAAACTTCACAGACGTATAGCCTGATAATTTATCTACAATGTGAGTTATTTGCACAATCACCTTGATAATATCTATCTTTTCATGCTATGTGAAAAAATGTGATCATTTTTCCTCCAAAATGTAACGCCTCCACCCTTTTACTATAGCCCAACATGTGACACATGACCATATACATATACCTTTGATATCAGTCTTGAACTGGCCGTGACATTCATATCCCTTATGGGCGGGCGGCACTATAATATTCCAGAATGGATAATAATCATTGAAATGTACTCCTTTTATTTGCCCTATTGTATATGGACTATCCAAATAACACAGGATTCAGTGAATTCCCTTTGATGTGTCATAAACATAACACATCATAGGGAATTCCCAGCCACAATAACAAAAGGGCCAGGACATGCACAGACCTGTAGACTGTGTATACTGAGAGATCTACTGTAGTAGACATAATGGGAGCTCTATAATAGTGACTTAAGCACGGGTTTCATCCCGCACGGTCTACTTCATTGTCTTATTCAAGCGCACGCATGTAATAAATGTTGTTTTACAATTATTGTATACCCATCTGTCTCATTTGACCAAAAAAAATTGTTTTGTTTTTCCTCAATTTTTGTGTATGTGTTATGTGTTAATAATATTGCTTTTAATGAATTCTTATGATAAAGATGTGCAGGTTTTAAATTAGAAAAACAAAAATGAGGCAATAATTTTGGTACGAAAATGCCAGATATTGTTGATTTTGAGAAGTAAACATGATTTTTATTAATTCATTTTTCTCTTGTAGGTTGCTCTAACAGTGCCCAATAGCTTGCCATCGTAGATTTGAGATCACAGTCCCTATATTTCTTTTTATTGTGCACAGAAGGCCCGTTTTTGAAGGTATACCCTGATCGTACAAACAACCTACAGGCAAAAATAGTTGACCAAAAAAAAGAGGAAAATAATAGAAAAAAGCGGAAATTTTTCACCAAAAGTGAAAAGGTTGGGAGGTCTAAAAATGCTATTTTTCAAATGCAAATACACTGTTTTAAAGTTTCAATAAAAACATACACCCCACAAACCTCTCTAAACATTTGGTCATAGTACATTAGGGAAGTCAGTTGACTTACTTCTTCTGCTGTCTTCTTAACGGCCCTTGATGATGAGGACGATGATGAAGAAGAACCTTCGCCTGCATCTACTTTAGGTTTCTTGGTAACAGGACTGTCCAGGTCTGGAGGTGAGGTCTGGCTGGTGCTCACACTGTGGTCCTATTATAGGAGATAGTAAGAAGAACCAACAGAAGAATTACCTACTGGGACTAAGCTACTTATACATGATGACGACGAACCTTCCCCTAAATCTACTTTAGGTTTCTTGGTAATGGGTCCGTCTAGGTCCAGGGGTGAGTCGGTCCTGGTCTATGAGGTAGCAGGAGATACCAATGAAATAGTTACTCAATGAGATATTGAAGTAAAAATGTAATAATACATAGTAAAGGGCTTTAAAGGTGCGATATATCAATCAGTTGTTACTATTGTTTGCATCAATTATTTACAATATAGAACTATGTGTGTTACGGTCTAGTGGAACAGTCACAGATTGTCCATCACATAATACAAAGTTCAAATCCTAGCAAGACACTAATCTGCATCAGCTACACTTAATCTGGGTGAGGTATAAGGGTACCATTAGGAAGGATTCCTTGAAAGCTATGTGCATCTTATCAGGAATCACACATTAAACATAATGTACATGATAATGAAGCTAAATTTTAGAAAATTGTCATCTGTGCCCCCTTCTTCTTTAAATTCGCCATCTGTGCCCCCTCTATTCCCAAACCCTGGATAACCAGCAGTCATACAATCGATCCCCACTCACCTGTCCTGCGTTGGTAGTGGAACACGCCCTGACCACGTGTCTCGCTTCACACTGTGCATCGTCCTCATCACTATCCTCCTTATTATCCTCCTTCTTATGCTTCCTCTTTATAGCTTGTTGTACGGAAGCAAATGAGAGGCTAAACGTGCAACATTCGTACCATCGCACACATACAGTACCGATCGAAAGTTAATGTTACCTGTTCCACACTCCTGTGTGTGTAAAAGGAAACTATTTACTTTCCAGCAAAACCGTAAAGTCCAAAATGTATCGTTACGTGATGTCATAATATGATTCGATTCACGACGCTAGATAAATGCACAATACAAGCGCCATTTCTACGCTCACCTGTCCTGCGTCGGTGGTGGAGCATGCTCGAACAACATGCCTTGCCTCACACTGAGCATCCTCCTCTTCATCACCATCCTCCACCATGCTACTATCCTCCTCATCATCCTCCTTCTTATGCTTCCTCTTCCGCCCCGAAGATGATGCGGTCCGGTCCTTGGGTCGACTGGAAGCCCTCTCATTGACCTCGAGCAGCGTGGCTTTGTAGAGCTCCATCTCCTTGACGGCTGACCGCCATCCAACCGACGGCTTCAGCCTTAGTTTTTTCTTATCGACCGTAATGTCTCGGACGTGAACAAGGTCTATCCACGCTCTGAGAGTTTTATACGAGAGGAAAGGAGACAAATTCTTTGTTATTTTCATATTCTGTCTATATTTATGTGGTAAAAGCGCCTTGAGCATTTAATAAAATAGATAATGGTGCAATATAAGTCGCAGGTATCATTATTATTATTATTATTATAACAGATACTAGGATGTAATATAGGTGACACAGCATTTGAAGCTTCAGTTTTTTATTATCGACGGTGATGATGCACGTGAACGAGGTCTATCCACGCTCTGAGGGTTTTATAAGACAAGAAGAGATAAAAGGTTGTAAAATACATGTGTGCATTGATCAAAATATGTAACTTTATGTAGGCACCCCACCCCCTAAAAAAAAAACAACCAACAAACAAAAAACAGAACAAAATGAGAAAGACGTATACGCAGATCATATGTATCTAGTATCTACTGAAGGCTTCAGCTTTATTTTCTTCTTATTGACGGTGATGTGTAATGTAAGAGAAGAAGGTAGACAAATTCTTTGTCAGTAATAGAAACTAGGTTGTCAAATAGGTGACACAACATTTGCACCAGCAACAATAGTAGTTCACTGTACTCGTGGAAATATTCGCGGTACATTAATTTTCGCGGAATTCGCGCAAAGATCGGCAGACGCGAATTTAAAAACACGCGAAACATATGAGCATGCTTTGTTATGTATGTTTTATATGTGTTGAATTGGCTTCTTACATAAATGCAGCGAGAATTTAAGAACCTGTGAATATGTTTCGAGGACGCTCAGCGCGAAAAATTAATCAGGCGAAAATAACAGCAAATACAGTATTACATGTATGTTTTAAAACAGACTTAGAATCTATATTGCAGTATTTTTTATGTACTCCCATAAGCAAAAAAAACTGGAAAATAAGCGTAAGATACAATACCCTCACC
Source organism: Paracentrotus lividus (assembly GCA_940671915.1). NCBI lineage: Eukaryota > Metazoa > Echinodermata > Echinoidea > Camarodonta > Echinidae > Paracentrotus > Paracentrotus lividus. Next base: position 4,707,018 of record CALNVZ010000641.1, on the reverse strand, counting down.
AGAAATCTTACAAATATGCAGAGTAAATGAACTACTTAATTACAGAGACAAAAGTTTAAGAAAAATAAAATAAATAAAAAAGAGAATTAAATTCCATCTATTCAGAAATACATGTACTTAACACGTTGTATACTGAGAACTTTCTGCAGAGTTGAATGAATTGTGATTGTCAAGCATGCTTGCAAGAAATTCTTTTCATTTAAAGGTGAAACAAAGACATCTTTAAATAGATCAATGTCAGATAATTTAAGTCATATAAGGTCTTTATATGTTTATGCAATCATGAGTGAAATAAACGGTCGACAAGACGGTTGTTCCATGTTTCTTCAGCTCGCATATTTGTGGGCTTAGTATGCAACAGGTTAACTTGACAATCTGAGGACTGATAGAAGTCAAGTTTACAGTATGCATATTACTGGTTGTACAAGTAACAAGGTAAAAAGACACACAGAGGGAAAGTAGAACAGACAGAATAACTGACCTATCAAGCTCAAACGATATACAAATCAACTGGCTTACCCAACTTAGAGAAACAGACTGATGTAACTAAAACATTACTAATGCGGCGGTCACAACTCGCCGTATCTTCGACGTGCAACTCCCTACGATGGATTTCGTAGAAAAATCGTGCAGCGCAGGTACCTCGAAGGCACGTTGCATGTATGACGTGCAGGAAGTTTTTCCAATACCCTTACTACAGAAACGCAGAAATCGCAGAAATTGACCAACGACCTGTGCATTCATTGTACATGCAACACAGGCTACGTTGATGGCACGTGCCCCGTAGCCTACGACGAGTTGTGACCGCCGCATTACTCATACGAAAGAAAAGAAGGGTAGGTAAATATTACAAAAGAAAAAAGAGAAAAGAGAGCCAAGGAGAACATGAGAGGAAGGGTAAAATTTTACCTTTCATGCCTTGATCCAAAGAACCTAACATCTGCCTTTGTTTCAGATTTCTGGAGTACTTTGGCAGGCCAGTAGCCAAACCCAGTCATTTGGGCCCACACCAGCTCATGAGGAGGAGACTATTTAAAAGAGAAGAAAATGAGGATGATTGGAAATTAATTTAATTTATCAAAGGGATTGTTTAACTTCATACATCTGCCTTTGTTTCTGTTATCTGTAGTACTTTGGCAGGCCAGTAGCCAAAGCCAGTCATTTGTGCCTAGACCAGCTCATGTGGAGGAGACTGTTGGAAAGAGAAGACAAGAGGTTGATGATTAGAAAAGAATTTAATTCATTAAAGGGATTGTTTAACTTCATACATCTGCCTTTGTTTCTGATTTCTGTAGTACTTTAGCAGGCCAGTAGCCAAAGCCTGTCATTTGAGCCCAGACCAGCTCATGAGGGGGAGTCTGTTGGAATGAGAAGATGAGAAGTTGATGAGGATGATTGGAAATGAATTTAATTTAACGACGACACACATGTTCACAATTATGAAAGGCATACAAATTACAATCTTACAATGAAGCTAAAGATAGCACAAGTGGTAGTCGAGCCAAATTCTATTTGAAAAAAAAACTTTACTTGTATTCACATGGAAATAATCTCAAACGACATTATATAGATTACTGGTTAAAGAGCTTAAAGAATTTATTATCATTCTACGACATTTCTTGGCCTGTGTCTAACATTAATTGTTGTTTTAGACTTGCTCATCAAGAGTTACGGCACACTAACCTGAATTTACATACATGAATATTAAGCGGGCTGCTACACATTGAGGTAACACGTAAACCACCAAGTTCTCGAAACTCCTTAACCAGTAGCCCACACGGTGTTGAGCAAAGTTCTTGCAGCTAATTATATGTGTTCTACCTGTACACAAATTATTTTTCAAACCTCCTGGGATCTTTATTGTACACAGTTTGTCGATAAATCTTACAAGTACCTCTTGTTCTCATGCACGTCTTGATGAGAGATGCATGTAAACTGACAACACATAACAAGCTCAGAATACTTACGCATGGTTTGCAGAACCAATCTTTCTGTGTTCGATCGTTAGACATGATGTAACAGTCCTTGCACAGACGGATTTCAGATAGCTGGAAAAGAAAAACAGAGAAGTTTTTGCTTTTTACATCAACACCACACATGAAGAATTGATTTAAATAAAACATTCAAAATAAAAACGGAAAAACCCATCTAAATAAATAACCGTTACGACTGCGTACAGACAAGACAAGATCAATATTTTAAACAATCTAAATGAAAAAGAAAAGAAGAAAAAAAACATCTGAATAAACAACCGTTACAAATGTGTACAGATAAGATAAGATAGTTAATATTTTACAACACTGTCAACACATTTGTGTTATTTCAATGTCAGATAATGTTTTAAAATCAGTTTCATCTAATGATTTAGTCATGCCTTACTTAAATCATAAGAATGTATGTATAAATTATGAATTAATGTAATGAACTGCTTCATCGGGATTACTCCCTACTCTTTTTCGAAAAATGAAGTAGGATCTTTAACGTGCTTGTGAGATGGCTCTCCTAAACACGTGACCGACGGCTTAAAGTCTTCTCCGAAAGACTAGGCATTTAGAATATCAAACATTATTATTAGAGATATTATTATGATTAAAATCAAAAACTCAGTAAGAAGATTTTTCTCTTTAAGGTAATGTATTATACATACTTGTGAAACATCTTCAAATAGTAATCTCAAATCAAGAGAATTATAATATCTTGTTCGGACGTTTGTAAAATCAGTAGAGTCAAAGAGAATATAACTGTGAGAAGGCAATTACATGGCATACAACGAGGGCGATTTTCAGCTTTAAACAAAATGAATGTGTCAAGTACATGTACATGTATGTATGGCCAATACGAGCTCAGGTAATAACAATGTCTTCCCTCAGATTGGCTAAAGGAATGGCGTTTTGTGGTTCAATGCTTGCATATTGTTGATAGAGTTTGTTTTCAGGGTTTGAATTCCATGTTGTTTGCCATTTGTTTCTTACAAAAGTGTTAATTTTTGTTTTTAAGTCTGAGTAAGGAATCATGATGTTTGTTACTACATCCTTATCAAGTGCTTTCTTTGCAAATTTATAAGCTTTTTCATTTCCTGGTATGCCTACATGGCTTGGTCAAAGACAAATCTTTTTCCTTGTGTATTGATCTTATACTGAGCTTTATATACTGTATTCGTGGAAATATTTGTGGTACATTAATTTTCGCGGATTTCACGCAAAGAGCAGGAGGCGCGAATAAAAAACCTGCCAATATATAGGCATGATTTCCTATGCATGTATTGTATGGGTTCAATTGTGAGCTTACAAACATGCAGTGCGAATTTAAAGGTAGTGTCAGCCTTTTGCAGGCAAAAATATCAAATTTCTAGTTTTCGAGAGGATATTGTAGTATATCAAAGACTATATCTTCCCACAACATGATTAAGCTCAATTGTGTATATTTGTCATTATATTGCGATTATCAAAATTCATTCCTATTTTTCGAACCTCGAAAAATATACCGTATGGTGCGAACCGTTGACCGTTAGCGCAGAGAATAATGCACGCTGATGCGCCATGTGTATATGCTGTGTGTGGTCCGTGCTGCACGCGCTGTAATATCCAAGATGTTGATGGAGAGCTGGACTAGATTGGTAGTCAGGTTTTCGTTTCATATTACTGAACTAGGCAACCTATGACAGTAAGATTGAATAGACAGTATAGGTTGATCATATTCTAAAGTTATGCCAAGTTGCATTAGTTTTCGCAATTTGTGAAAAAGGATGACACTACCTTTAAGAACCTGTGAACATGTTTTGAAGCAGCTTAGCGCGAAAATAACAGCGAATACAGTAACTGAATAATATACAGGTTTTTATGATTTTTTTTCCTTACAAGGCAGTTTAACTGGATAATGAGTCTGTAAAAATGACAAAGCTTTGTTCTTTGGAGTTTTCTATAAATTTGAGAGCTAGTTATTTCTATGTCATTATCTAATTAATTTTTAACATTTTCTCCCTTATCAATGACATTAATGCAAACTCACATCATGTAGGCAGTCTTTTAGGGTCTGTTCACATAAGGTAGCTCTCTCACTATTTGGTCCATGATAAATATGAGAAATGTGAACAAGAGCCTGAGCATCCCCTTGGAAGTCTTCCAGTGAGCGGTATCTCTTCTCAGAAAGTTTCTGCAAAGTTGGATGAAAAACAATTACATTTACTTGTTTTTATATATTGTGGAGTATAAAATGGATGAATGGATCCTAATCAAATGATTGGTTGAGAGCAGATCATGTGACATGCATCATTTCTACTGTTTCGTCATCCATGCATTTTTTTCCTAACAAGCGTGCATTAGGAAAGTTGATTTACAAGCATGTTCTTCAATGTGACACAAACGGGCAGCCAGGTACAAGTATATCTGCGCGTATGCATATTTTCTTTTGTTACACCTACTTGAAGCTCCCCAGCAAAACCGAATTGATCTATAGTCTAACGACTAATTTGGATCTATACACTCATTGATGTATCAAACGACAAGGATCCATACTTATAAAAAAAATAACTATTGACCCCTGCTATTACATGTTGCATTAACATAAAAGTTTGACATGATTTTGCTTTTAAAAGGTATGTATACTGTTGATAAATTAAGTATATTTCTTCACAAAAACTTTATTAATTGCTTTCCTTCCAATCATATCGTAATGAAAATCACACGGCAATAAAACGTTTAAAAACTACCTTAGTCCAAGAATATTACAATTTCATTCAATTTTTCAACCTTGGTATTATTGAATTGCTGAATGCAATATTTCAACTATATGGATAATAATCTAAAAACAACAAATTAATCTTGGCAATCATCTGTGGATGAATAATAACAATAACATATGCTGGCTCTATTTTCATGGAATTTCACATATATTGCCCTTGAAAGAACAGTGTTGTGCTTGTTATTCAGTTTGGGCAATATATTCTCATATCTCCCTTGAGGCTGTCAAATATCATATTAATTCTTACCTCCATCATAATGGAAAGGTCCATATGCTGATAGACTAGGTTGTAGTGATTCACAGTGGATAAATACTTATTATGACATATTATATGCTGGCTCTATTTTCAGGGAATATCAAATACATTGCCCTTGACAGAACAGTGTTATGCTTACAAGTATTATTCAACTTGGGCAATATATATCTCCCTCAAATATCATATTAATTCTTACCTCCATCATAATGGAAAGGTCCATATGCTGGTAAACTAGGTTGTAGTGATCCACAGTGGATAAATACTTATTATGACATATTATATGCTGGCTCTATTTTCAGGGAATATCAAATACATTGCCCTTGACAGAACAGTGTTATGTTTACAAGTATTATTCAACTTGGGCAATATATATCTCCCTCAAATATCATATTAATTCTTACCTCCATCATAATGGAAAGGTCCATATGCTGATAGACTAGGTTGTAGTGATCCACAGTGGATAAATACTTATTATGACATATTATATGCTGGCTCTATTTTCAGGGAATATCAAATACATTGCCCTTGACAGAATAGTGTTGTGACTTGTTATTCCGTTTGGGCAATATATTCTCATATCTCCCTCAAGGTTATCTAATATCGTATTAATTCTTACCTCCATCATAATGGAAAGGTCCATATGCTGGTAGATCTAGATTGTAGTAATTTGGCAATTCATTCAGATTCAACTTCTTTGTTAACTCCCTGGACTGAAACAAACACAACAACAAAATATAAGTTAAATTATTTTTATATTCCACATACTAAGAATGTTGCAACAGGATTGGTCAAAAGCAATCATGTGATTGACTTTAGTTTTCCCAACATCAATCATCACTTGTAGTGATAGTACTTTTGAGTTTTGCTGACACTTAAGTGCCCCATAGAGCATGTAGAGCCATAACGCGTCATTAATATTTTTAGGATGCGCGAAAAAAAGTGCGTCGTCACTCGGTTTTTTGTTCTATCATTTTTCCATCACATGCAGCGACAGAAAATTCTTCTGCGACGTAACAAGTACTTTTAAAAACTTCTTGTTACAATAAACAATTACTTCAGCCCATTTGAGCTGGGCCTTCACGTCAAATGAATTGCGTGCACTTTATTTGTACGCGTATATTTAGTTACAATTACAAGCGCAGTCATCGATGACTTGAGTGGATCTTTTAAGGATCAAGGAAACCTTGAATTTTTAACCAAAATATTGGATTTCCCTGTAACTCTTAACCCTAAAAAGACTGGGCTTTTTGTGACACACATAAAGACTGGGGGGGGGGGGGGGCTCATTCACGCCCCCCCTCAGATCTCGCTTGTTGACGCGCGATCGCGTCGAAAATTGGCACGCGCTTACCCGTATCCGGGCATCCTCTCCAAAACCGAGAGTCCATATTCTCCGAAAATTTCATCACTAATTAATTATGCTAATTTATGCTAAATCCAAGATTTGCTCTAATTAATTAAATAAAGCTCTAAAAGTGCTAATTTTGGTTTACAGCTCTTTGCAGGCTTCTGGTGAAATGTGTGTAAAAAAAAAATCTACATCAAGATTTTTTCTTTATATGTATTCTATTGTTTTTTAAAATTTCTTATGTATTTCTTTGTTTTCGACTTTTGTTTTTTTATTGTTTTTTCAATGGAAATTATGGTGACACTATTTATCATAAACAACCTTAAATTAATTGATTTAATCAGTTAAAGAGAAAATAATGATACATTTACGAATTTTGGCTAAAAACACCAATTGCATTGGATTTGTACACAAAATCACGTATTGGAGCAACTTTGAGTCAGACGCACGTTTACAAAATGTTACGTAATTTCGGACCGTATCCCGGGCATCGCAAATTGGTCTCAAAAGTTGCGCGAGACTTGAAAAAAAATAGTCATGGAGTCTCGGCGAATTTTTTTTTCCGCGTCACGAATTAATCGCGAAAAATGTCGAGGGGGGGGCTGAATGAGCGCCACGCCCCATTTTTGTCTTTTTAGGGTTAAAAAGTTTCAAATGTGTAATATAAAGCAAATAATCCCCTCTTTATCCAAATGATTGGAAGTCTATCACTTCCACGGCAAGCTGGATGTACATGCTATCTCTCCTCAGCTTTGCTTCAGAGAAAATAGCTTATCCAGCTAGCCTGGGAAATGATAGACTTCCCATCATTTGGGTCAACAGTGATTATTTGCTTATTAGTTCATGAGTAAAGATATTTTGCCTCTATCTCAAAGCGTAAATATTATATCCGACTTAATAGCTGAGCGGCCCGCAACAGGTACATTTATTCCAGCAAAACAAAAATTATGGGCACATGTAACAGTATACGCGGGGGAAAAAATTGAACAAACATGATTCCGACTGTACATTATGAAACTCAGCTTTTTCGAACAGTGCCCTACTGTGTCAACGGGTATTTTGAAAACCTATTGTTCGATCAGAAAAATGGGGCTGGTCTGATGTAAGCAATTCGCGTGTCCTTGCAAAACATGCCCATATACCCTAGTAGTATACTCCTATGTGATTTTGGCCTTACATCACAACATATATTGCATCTAATATACATGTAAATCCATGAAGTACAATGTAAACAAGAACCAAAAATCATGATTATTATTATTAATAAACGTAGATCAGTTGCTTACCTTCTCTTTCATTCTGTTAAGAACATGAAGTAAGATTTTATTGAGATCCCATTTGCTCATTTGGACACTCTTTTTCTTGCAACTCTGGTGATTAAAAATAAATTTGAACAAAGATTGAATGTGACCAGAAATATTTCATTAAAAAAAAATGAGCAAAGAATATGAGATTCCATCGGGATTCCATCTGGTTTTGAACCCGAGACCTCCTGATTGCTAAACAGGTGCTCTACCGACTGAGCTATGGCAAGCCCTTAAGTCAACATATGTCCCAGAGAATCCTACAGCTTTCAATGCTCGAGTGATCAAAAGAAAACGACATGCACGTGTGCTATCAATTATCAACTATCAATATGCTAAATTAAGTACTGATTTATAGTAAGACTAGGAGGCTTTAGATACTCAATCCGCAGGAGAGAGGCTTTCCTACTGTACACAGATATTACGAAAAATAAACACTCCCTGTAAATATATATGGCCTATAAATATGTATCTTCCGAAACTGAATTTCATGAGCAATTTAAGTCAGGTCAAAGGAAGGAGAGAGTTTTGGATGTTAAAAACATAAAAAATTGGTAAAAAAAAAAACACATTTGAAAATTAATATTTACATTGGCCGTTTTGACTATGTAGCACAATATGTACATACCTATTGACATACGACCATCACAGTATCTCATAAGTTTTACACACATTTCGTTCCCACAGAATTCAAAATGAGAGCAAGTACAATGAATAGTCATAGACTAATCTCAAGACTGAATATCTTCTCAGGATCATCAAATCTGAAGTGAAAGTAAAATGCCCATGAAAGTTAATGTCTCCCCAATGCACAAATGTCAGTACTACTGTTGGAAAAAGGCTGTCAGCAAAAATTTGTGAAAGTTTCATGTCATGAATATTTTTTTTTTTTTTTTTTTTTTTTTTTGGGGGGGGGGGGTTTACAGTACACTGATGCACTGGGTTGACTGCTACAAAATAATTTGCATTGATTTTGTACTTTTATTGTCATTTATTTTTAAATGAATATGTATGATTATGTGTTTCAAAGAGCCGAATAAATAATAAATAAATAGATAAATAAATATCATGAAGACTTACCTCACAGATGGGACAGAACCACAGACTGAATATCTTCTCAGGGTCGTCAACCTGGACGCATTCTGGATGATAGACTCTGTAGCATGTCCCACAGCAGAGCATATCTCCTCCTTTATGGCACTCAAAGCAGTACCAATCATGAGGCTCTTCTGACTAAAATGTGTATGAGACACAAAATGTATACATGTATATCTTCATTTAGTTAAATGTAATAGTTTTTACTGTTGTCTTTTGCTGTTTTCAATTAAAAAGGTGGTGTATAGTTTCGGGAGAAAGAAAAATTAATTTTGGTTCAGATTAGATAAATTTATGAAAGATTGAATCCAAGAACCATAAAATAAAGCAAATTTATAGTACTTATGAAATCATCGTTTTTAGTGTCTTTATTTCATAATATAATGGATAAAAGATAAGTCGGGGACGCCGTCACAGGGTTTAGCGCTCAGTGGAAAACCAATGGGGATTCTCTTCTTGTGTGGGTTTACACACAGATCCGTTCGCCACTAATTCACCCCGGTAACCTCCGGGCGTCGAACGTTGGTCAGGCAGAGGTAATAAACGGCAGTTAAATTACGCTATAGATTCAAACAAATTCAATGAAATTCATCAGAAATAACGAAGGAATGTCAACATAGATCCTCCATCTACATTATCTTTTTAGTGCACTTGTGGACAAATGTAACTAACATTTGATCGGTTTTTGTGTTGCCAATTCCTTTTTTGCTAACCTAACAACTATACACCAGGTTGCTATATCACAGCCAGTGTTTTAAATAAGACTAATGTGGAATTTGATAGAATTGTAATTCTATTTTCCTAATTTCAAATCCAAATACAAACCCTAGCAGAGTTAACACTCCAGTTTGCTCATGTTTTTGGGGATGGCTTTCTTGAAGAAGTCTATGTGTTACCTCGTCAAATCACTTAAAGAGTTATCGTCTGACTGAAAGTAGACACAATTATGCAAATCAGCATTCACAATAAACCTCAAGTGTAATCATGACCACTACAAAAAGTCTAGTTACTGCTTGTCATTGCATGGTCTCGTAGATGGTAAGCATCACACAACTATCCAGACTAACCACAAGGCTAAAACTCTATTCGAGTTACATTTTTCTTTCTAAATTGTGGGACAAAAACAATTTTTCAATAATTTGTTGTGGTTATCGCCTCATTCAGTTTTATCCTCTTCCCCGGCGCACCGATAAAAGGGGCATTCTTGTGTGTCTCTGCTACCCGCGCCACCTGGCCTCTGTATCCCCTATTCCTGGACGAGTTTGACAGCGTCTTTGACCAAGAAAAAGGTTCTCCGGACCCTAATAACAGTCATATGTCCCATGCTGGACAATAGGTCTTGCTTCTTTTTCTGAGACCCTCCCTTGGATGGGACCGACAGATCCTGGTAGCGCGCACTATCCAATGAACGGTCGCACTGATAGAGAAGGTGCTGAACCCGTAAGCAGGTCATTCGGCAACCTGCTTGGGCTCTGTCGATGTACCTGATCGGCCTTCCACTGTATGCAAGATGAACTAGTTGGATAGTCTTCGATCAACGACGCGCTTTGGACAGGTTATTTCACCATCTAACCGCTACATTAGAAGAGAAAAAGGAGAGTTGTTAAGTGGTGTGACCAAATAAAAATTTATGAACCTGAAATGGCCTCCCATAGTTGCATGATGACCTGCGGGTTCGAAAAGAGACGCCGACCGTGCATGCGGACTCTTAGAGAATTTGATTAATTCTTAATCAATCATTAGGCATTTCCAAAACCACACCAGACACACAATAATGACTATACACATATGTGGAACTTCATTATATAAATCTTTGTCACACTAGCCAGGTTTGGTGGTAGACACAACATTCATCGACCACTGACCAAGATAGATTTCCCTTACCACAGGGTTAGGAAAGATGAGAAAGTCGACGAATGTCAGTGGCGGCTGAACATTGAGTGATATTTGGAATGGCCGGAACCCGATGAGGTGCGAAGCGGGGAGAACGAGGCATGCGGATTCTTGACGAGAGCGAAGGTGCTGGGAATCCCTGCCTTTTTCCAAGCTAGTCTGCAAGTATTCCCTAGGGTGGCTGTGCTATTCAGTTATGCTGAATCGCTAGCTTGCGCTCCAGGTTATTAAGATGGAGCACGGGAAAAAAGGGAATGTTAGTAAGACAGTAGGGTAGAATGCATAAAGTGTAGCCTAGTCTCTTATTACCGAACCTTGGGAGTGAAGAGACAACAGAAGACGACTAGGAAAATGTCATAAAAAGAGAATCTATTATAACGCGCCATTTATCATGAATTACTGTATTCGCCGAGTATCCCGTTCCGGTCCGAAGAAAGAGTAAGCACTCCCGAGTTCCCCGCCCCGTGACCCCCCGCGCGCATCTTGTTGTGAGTGACAAATTTAGGTTGATATATCTTTAACGGGGTCGGCGTGGGAAATGACACACGCAAGACAGCGAACCAGTTGTTTCGGAGACCGACTCATATCCAGGTTTTCGTCGAATTGTCCAGAATAGATAAAATCAATACAAAACAGGCTATAAAAAAGCAATTCATCCTGATTAAATAGGCATAACTTTTTAACAAAAATGTTTTTGGCTTAATAACTTGGGCAGGGGTGTTGGGTTACACATATTGGAGCGTACATTTTGTATGTAAAACTGAGGATAGATGTAGAGGTCCATGGTCATGAGTGATGAGGCACATCAATAGACAAAATAATATGCGTTTTCAAAAGTATTAAGGAGGGCCTTTTTAGGTCAAGTCATGGGCAATTTACTCTTGATGTGTACTCCATACTGTGCGTGATGTCGCCGCGAAGAGAGTGTGAGTATTGTATCACAGACACAGAGGTCAGATATATGGTGCAAACCCCTATTATCAAGCTGTTGTGCAGAGAAAGTTATAAAGAGCGGATAGCCGATTGCTATTTAATGTCAGGGCGTATTGCGATATATTTATATATCTGTTGTTTGGATTTTACTGCGATGCTCCGGATAGACTATATAGAACTGGCACATGCGAGATATTACGAAATGAGAGTGGTGTCGGCATCACACTAGCATTCATCCAAGCGTAAAGATATAACACACAAAATTGGTACGCAAAGAGATGTGGTGCGTGATCTCACACACTATATGGTAGGTATCACAAGTTCAATTGGGGAGAGGCTTTCTGGTGCCTGGCGCATATAAGCGGTGGCCTTGGCCCGACATAAGTCATGAGAGAATCTCTTGGCGGGTTTCTCGGTCAGGTGAACATGTTGAGCTCCATGTTTTGCGGGCGGCCTACGCTAGGCTCCGGCCGATAAACGTGTTAGGCCTATCGGGTTTGTTCTAGAAAAACAGAAGGATCGTATGGCGCGGTTTCAGTTAGCTAGTGATGTATGGCGACAATGTTGAACGTTAGGGCGTAGTCGTTATTAGATCATGCGCGGCCCCTAAGAGAGTGGGGACTGATGCCGATATTAGGGGTATGTTTAATTTTCTTTTTATCAGCATTTTTTCTAGTGGTCTAGTTTTTTTTCCGATCACCCGGTATTTAGGGACCTCTACACGGTAATGTAATGCTAAGTTAGCAGTCCCATGTCTGTACACGTTCGAAGGAAAGGAGCTAAGTGGGAAGGACAAAAAGACCCGAGGTTTTTTCGGTAACAAAGCCCATGGCCCACAGCTCTAGCTTGGCCTATAAGTTTCCCGCTCAAACAGTTCAATGCACAGGTGGTGTGAGTTTAATTTCAGAAACCATGAACTGGAGTGGGATGAGCTTCTCGGCGGCAATATAGCTTATGAGAGCACTTTACCGGTTTGATGCAAAGAGCTAAAATATTCTCTTGGGGCTAGTAAAAGATCGCTAGTATTATCATTGACGGTTTTGTGCTTCATGAATAATTAAAAATTGGGAGGTCCAAGTTTATATTTTTTTGATTTTATATTTTAGGTTGCGCAGATTAGGCGCCGATCCGGCATAAATCGTGGTATCTGTTCACTTTGTACAGCAAGCTCTTTATCAGTCACATGCAACTAGTTACCTCTTTCACCATTCCATTCACGTGCCCGTTCATTTGAGCGAGTGGTATTCCGAAAAGGCAAGGCCAGCCTGCACGTCTTCTTCACTGGCTTCAACCATCATACAGTTACAGTTTTATGAACTTGCCTTTTGAGGTCTCACTACTCCACATACAGCTGCAAACCAACATTAGTCAGTACTGTAAAAATGGCTGTCTGTCCGCCCTCTTAGGTTGATGAGGAAACTTCTCAAATAATAATCAGCGAAACCAGCTTTAAACCTACCTCAAAATAAATTAAGATAATCTATAGTCTCATTGCAATATAATTCTTCCATTAGATTTTTAATAATTTTGTTTAGTAGAATTTTTAGACGCCTTTTTGGATATGCCACCATTGACTTGGCTGTAAACGTTATGGTGCTGAACACATATATGCGTGCAACTATACCGTTGAAACGGACTCACGCATTTGACGCTTCCCCATCGCCCCCCATTCCCTCTTTGGCCGTTTATCATAAAATATTGTTACAATTGACAATAAATTTCACACTCACATCTGATCTATCACTTAAAAATTCTGTGTCTTGGCAGCAAGACGATGATAAAGTTGTTGAGGTGCCTTTACATTTCAGTCGTAATTACTGTCCTATGCGAGCCACTGTCAGTGAAATGAATCAGGGAATTGCAACACGCACCAGCTAAATATACGTTGAGCGACGTTGAGGGCTTGCAGCCTAAGAACTTGAATAATAAAGAGACAGAAACTCATTCAATAAGCAGTTAGAATACTAACGATAATATTTTGTGATTGACTATCGTGTAATGAACGATGTTTGTTTTACAAATTGTAACAAAGATTGACGCCGCGGAACTCAATTGACCTCATAACGGGACAGGATTTCTCGTCCAGGCCCAAAAGAAGATTTTATCGAATGAATTTATTTCAGTCTAAGGTAGTCACACCCAGTCCCAACCGGTACTATGAATCTTTACAAAAGATACAATGGCAGATCCGAGTATTTATTCACAGAGAAGGGGGGGGGGGGCGTGCAAAACGTTTGAATTCTAAACACTTTGTACACCCCATTTTTATTAAGCCCTGTCATATATTGCCCCTTCTTTTTCTTTCCATGTTTTTTCGTTTTTTTTTTTTCTTTTGTTTTTTTCTTTTGGAGGGGGGGGAGGGAGGTAACGTTAGATTTTTATTTTTTTGCCCAT